>CAUYRH010148613.1:0-30835 GCA_963574655.1 Perodicticus potto | reverse complement strand
TTCGATGTGCTCTGGCACAAGCAGTGGGCAAAGCGGTGGCCAAGAAAGAAGCTCACATCCTGACTGCGAATGGGGTTTTATTTGGAAAAATGATCTTTGCAGATTTAATTAAGGATCTTTTAAGTGAAATAATCCTGAATTATCTGGTTGGACCCTAAATCCAACGACAAGCCCTTTGAGCAAGGCAGAGGGGGACTCATAGCACAGGCTCAGAGGCAGAGGCTGGAAGACGCAGCCCAGAGGAGGAGCCAGCCCAGAGCCAAAGAGACAGGGGGATCCTCCCTGCCTGCCCTGGACACATCCCCCAAACCCTGGTTCCGAGTGTGGCTCCTTGGACGGTGGTAGTGAGGGCTCCATGGGGAGACAACAGGATGCTCTGTAGCCACCTTGCCTGCACATCTGACCTCCAGAGCTGTGAGGAATTTAAGGACGTCCTCTCCATCGAGCACAGAGCCCACTGCAGCAGCTCCACTGCCCTGGAGCTCTGAGCAGCCTGTGGGTACCCGGATTTCAGACTTCTGTTGGGCCTTGAGCTGAGGAATTTCAGATTTCCATTGTTTGCAGCAGCCCAGTTTGTGGCAGTGCCCACGACAGCCCCAAGAGACTGACAAGGAGAAAGACCAAGAAGGCGGCTGGGTGCCTGTGGCTTAACGGGCTAAGGCGCCAGCCACGTACACCTGAGCTGGCGGGTTCGAAGCCCCGGCCCGCCAAACAACGACGGCAATCAAGAAATGGCCGGGTGTTGTGGCAGGCGCCTGTAGTCCCAGCTACTTGGGAGGCGGAGGCAGGAGACTCGCTTGAGCCCAGGAACTGGAGGTTGCTGTGAGCTGTGATGCCACAGCACTCCATCCAGGGTGACAGCTTGAGGCTCTGTCTCAAAAAAAAAAGAAAGACCAAGAAGGCACTGGTGGACTCAGCTGGAGCTACACACTGCAGGAGGGATCGGGAGCTCAGGGTGGTGTCTGGAGACAGGCTGGTGCACAAGCCAGAGAAGTGAGCTCAGGGCCCGCAGCCCTCAGAATGTCTGAATAGTGCATGAAGCAGAGAAGAGACAGGAGGGGGCTTGTGCCAGGTTTTGAGGGCAGCATCCGGGGGCTAAAAGAGCCCGTGGAGCATTTGTCTTCCTGCGAAGGTGGAGGTGCTCAAGCTCATTTGGGGGCATGAAATGCACGTAGGGGTGGCCTAGGGAGAGGCTGGTGATCCAGGCATGAGGACTTTTCCTCCACAGAAGCCACAAGAGGGAAGGCTGTGAGGTCTTCCACAATAGTGGTTAGCTCTGGGCCTCTGCCCTCACAAGAGGGGTTCAACTTTCATCTCAGAGCCCAGGGACAATGGGGTCTAAGTACTGAGGACCGAGGGTCCCTGAGACTCAAGTACAAGGATGCTTAGCCCCGTTAGGAGGCCACTGGGCCTGCAGTGGAGGAGCTCGCAAGCCAATGTGCGGGGACTCAACGACACTGACAGGGAAGACCACTGGCAGCAGGGGCGCACACAGGTCAACACCACTGGCAGGGAAGACCGCTGGCAGCAGGGGCACAGGCCAGTTTCGAGGGCAGCCTGCAAGGCGGTCTCTAGTGCGGACCCTCACTTTCATCGGTCTTATGCCTCATTGGCAACATCCATGAGACGGCTGAGCCTCTCAGAGCTGGCCTGAGTTGGTCCCCTGCCCGGTGGTTCCCAAAGGTGGAGGACTACCCTCCCTGTACCCTGAGAGAGAAGTTTGAAGGACAGTCTGGGTCAGTATCATAGGCCATTGGGTAGATGCAAGTGAAAACAATGGGACACCAACAGCACCCGCAGGAACATACAGCCCTCTGGAGCACAGCCAGTGGTTTCCTGCCATACAACACGCTCCTTGCTAGTTGCCTGCACGTGGCTGTTTACAGCTGTTCGATTCATAATGGCCAAAACCTGGATGCAGCCAAGGTGCCCTTCAGTGGGCAAATGAACAGACAAACTTTGGCATATCCAGGCAATGGAATATTAGCAACACTGGGAAAAAAATGAGCTATGAAGCTGTGCAGAGATGTGAAGGAAGTTTAATTTCATCTTGTAAGCAAAGTCGCCAATTGGAAAAGTCAACAGACCATGCAATTCCAACTACATGACATTCTGTAAAATGCAAAACCGTGGAGACAGTAAAAGAATAGTGGCTGCCAGGAGTCAGGGGAGGGCAGGTGAATGGTGACACTGTGACCCTGGACTCACGTCAGATGTTTGTGCAGCCCCAGGACTGAGCCCTGTGTCAGCTGTACTCTGGTGATGCTGGTGTGACCAGAGACCAATTGGGGGGGTTCAATAATGGGGGCAGAGCTACAGGGCACTCTGAGCTTTCAATTGTGCTGTGAACCTAAAACTGCTGTAAAAAAATAAAGTCTATTTAATTTTTTTTATTTTTTATTTTTTATTTTTTTGAGACAGAGTCTCACTATGTTGCCCTTGGTAGAGTGCCGTGGCATCACAGCTCACAGCAACCTCAAACTCTTAGGCTTAAGCGATTCTCTTGCCTCAGCCTCCCTGAGTAACTTGGACTACAGGCGCCCACCACAACACCCAGCTATTTTTTGGTTGCAATTGTCACTGTTGGTTAGCAGGCCCGGGCCGGGCTCAAACCTTTGATGTATGTGGCCAGCGCCCTACTCACTGAGCTACGGGCACTAAGCCAAATCTGTTTAATTTAAAAGAGGGGGAACATCTCTGCTGTTATGAGAGTGATGGTTTGGGCTAGAGCTAGGGCTGCAGCCCCACACAAAGTGGCCTGTTGGAGTTAGCTGGACCCAACCCCAGTGTGGTAGGTGTGGGCCAGGCCCCCAGCATCCATCCTGGGATCTCCAGGGCCCTCTGTGGCAAGGGAGCCAGGTCTGGAGTTTCTGGAACCTGTCACAACCCATGAGGCCGGTGGCTCCCCGCAAACCATCTCTCCCTGGTTTTAGTGCTGCTTATGTGCCAGACGGGGGGCCCAGGACATGGATAGGGGTGTGGCCGGTCTGCAAAAGCAGGACCCAGGGAGGGCATGCAGGTTTGGATACACCATGTGTAGCTCATTTTCCACCAGGTGCCGGCAGGTGGGCCTGCCCCTCCAAACCCGAGACTGACTGTGCAGGGCAGTGTCTGAGCAGGCCACATGCCTCACTCGTGTCACCGCAGATCTGCTTTTTGGTGTGAGGCAGGGAAAGTGAATGGGTCAAGCAAAGTCCACTTTGACGTGTCAGGGCCACGTCTCAAAGGTGCACGGAGGCTTTATCCTTTCACCCGGACCAGCCATGCACAGAGGCCAAGTGTGCTAGGCATGGCCGGTTCCCTAATCAAGCTTCTTCTCCCGCCAGCTGGACATCTTATGCAATGAGGAGATTCTGGGCAAGGACCACACACTCAAGTTCGTGGTTGTTACGAGGTGGAGATTCAAGGTGAGATGTGCCACTTTTTAAGAGTCTGACGTGATTTTCAGAGTCCATTATGAGCAGCAGTTACCCTTCTGTGCTTTTCTTTTCTTCTTTTTTTTTTGAGACAAAGTCTTACTCTGTCACCCTCAGTAGAGTACTGTGACATCACAGCTCACAGCAACCTCAAACTCTTGGGCTCAAGCAATTCTCTTACCTCAGCCTCCCAAGTAAGTGGGACTACAGGCACCCACTGCAACACCCATCTTTTTATTTATTTTAGAGACAAGGTCTCGCTCTGGCTCAGGCTGGTCTGGAACTCCTGAGTTCAGGCAATCCACCCGCCTCCCAGAGTGCTAGGATTACAGGCATAAGCCAGTGCTCATGCCTTTGCTTCCCTTTTCTCCAAGAACTTGAAAGGGAAGATTCGGCCATGATGCTGTAAAATGCAGCTTCAATCTTTCTGAAGTCGTCAGCCCTGCGGTCGGGGTAGGGCCCCCACCAGGTCCCAGTTTGTCACTCACCCGCCCCTCAGGGAGGCCAGGCGTATGGTGGAGGGTGCCCAGATGTCCTGGGCTCCCAGGGAGGGCATTGGGCCCAAGGTCATTCCTCCAGCCTCTCCCTGTTCTGACTCCACATCACCCAGGACCAGACCCTGCTCGGGGCTTGTGTCTGAGCACCTCCCTCTCCTGCCTACCATGGGCCGGCAAGTCCATGACTGCTTGCTCAGGAGCTCCCTGTGCTCTTGTGTCTTGCAGAAGGCGCCCCTGCTGCTGCACTACAGACCCAAGATGGACTTACTGTGAGGCACCAGCGCCCACAGACTCAGCCCTTGCACCCCCGGGTGTCCTGCGTGGGGTCCTCACAGCCACGCACGTCAGAATGTTGCCTCTGGGTGTTGTGTGGACCAGACTTCTGAATAGAGAATATTTATAACTTTTGTATGAGAGAATTCACACTCAACGAGACACTACCAGCACCACGTTTACAGAGGATGAAAACACTTCACAGTGGCGTGTAGCCGAGTAATGCTCTTCTGTTTGCTTCAGATTCACAACCGGAGTAACAGCTGTAGCGCGGCCTAGTTTGAAAGTCACCTTGACACAGATCACTTTTGCTTGCTTTCCAGGTCTTGAAAATCTGAGTTCATTTCAGTTTAGTTTGTGAATTAGATTTTATGATAAGCCTCAAAAATACTTGTGCTTTTATGGAATCCTCCCTAAGTTATTGAAAAAATATCTTTTCATGGTGAATGACGATATTTATGTTGCCTTTGGCTTCCTAAAGACTTAAAAGATATATAAAAGTTTAATTTAAAAGCATACCAAAAGAAGTTTCCATTAATACCACAAATTAACCATGATATTTAATTTTCACCTCATGAAACACAACAAAGGCCACAGCCGCGAAGTCATCACCTTTGTGTTGTTTGGCACTGTGGGCCGGTCAGTGTGTGGGCTCTGTGGGGCAGACACTCGCCACAGGCGAGGCGGGGGAGGAAACGGGGTGGGGGGGCAGGGCGCCCCACACCTAGAGATTTCTGACGCATGGGGTAGACCAGAGGCAGTTTGACCAACTCAGGTGTTGGTTTGCAAAACAATTCTTGTTTTTAAAAAGTGCTTATTAAAAAGGGCACAAATTGTTGATTTCCTACTTATTCTTTCCCATTTTCATTTTACCTAAGTGGTGGGTCTGTGGTGGCTCCTTCCTGCAAGGCCCATCAGATGAAGCTCGGGGTGTCTGGTGCCCGGGGACAGTGTGCTGGTAACAGCATCAGGATTGTGCACGCCATGCACCATGCTCACTGCAGATAGGTCGTTTCCGTGGTTCTCCCCTTACCCCACCCTGTTGGTGGAAGTAGCTTACAGGCCGAGGCAGTTGTTAGTAGAAGGCTTGTGGGGAGGTCGGGCAGGCTAGGGGGCAGAGGGCAGCTGCTGCCACCCCCAGAAGCTGCCTTTTGGCCACAGGCAGTGCACACTGTCAGCCCCTCTCCTCATAGACTTAATATTTTTGTCAAATTAGGGAATGACCTCTTTGCAGCACATGAACATTTTTTCCCTTAAAACAGTGACTTGGAGTGTAGAAAGTCAAGAATGAGGAGAAAGGAGCCATTTTCTGGAGCAGCCTTCATTGTAATCTCCACTAAGATATTCCTGTTGGTTTCTTGCTGGACATTGAGCCTCCTTCCTCCCTCCTGCCTTCCAGGCCCCAGTGTTAACTGGCCACCAGTCAGGTTTCCACGAAGTATTTCACCTTAGAAACGAGAATTTTTTCTTAAATTTTCTTTGTAAGTTATGTTCATCTCATCAACATGTAGTTGTTTGTTCTCTTCTGTCTTCTGTTAGATGTGGGGTGTCAGAGCCAGCTCCTGAAGACCCAGCCGCAGGGATGAGAAGACAAACATTTGGGTTTATTCTGTCCAAGTGCTTTGTATTGTGTGAGGCCTTTTTTAACACATAACAGCAAATTCTTTGTTAGGAATTGGTCAAAATTCACCTCTTTATTTAAACCGTAACTCCCAGGATTGTTTGAATTGTTCAGTTCCCTAAGCTTGCTATTCATCCAAATCATGTTTTAGGGTTCTGCAAGGGTCTGTGAGTAGATGTGTATGAGTAAATATTACCTGTCTACCTCAAAATATACATACTGCTGAAGCATTTTGCAAAACCGTATCATCATAGTGCAGTTCTAAGAGTAACGTTAGAATTTAGGTATTTTCCTATGTGGTGAAATTAAGGAAGGATTTAAACAGTTATAAGCCTCCAAATTCAGATAAAATTAATTCACAGTTCAGATTAAACTTAGTATCGCTGTAATAATCTCATAATATATATTTGTAACTTTGTAGCTATCTTTGAAATCACTTGACTTTGCTATGGTGCTAAGTTGATACATTTAAATATACAGAGAGATAGGGATAAATTGAAGCCAGTATCAACGTCTCCAGCTGGTTGTGACCCTGCTTTTGTAATTGTGTTAACCTGATAAAACCTCAGCAGCAAAAGTACCTATTTTTCTAAGATTTCATCATGCAGACTGTCTCACTGCAGGACAATTTCCTTGGTGACCTTCTGCCTCTTTGGTCTGACTTCCTAGCCTTATGTGGTTCAGAGACAAGAGCATAATGAGCCTTCGTCACATGGAAGCTTCCGGCGGTCTCGTTTCATTTCTGTCAAGCTCTCATTTAACATCAAAAGGCTGAATTTTATTTTTTCCAGCATGAAAGCCAGGATCAGTTAATGACTGGATCCTGTTAAGTTCTTTAACAGATGGTGTTACTGTGAAGTAGTTTTCACAACTATTTATGCTGGTGAAACAAATGCTGTTAAATTACCTTAGGCATCATCTTCAACAGCAGTGGGCTTAATTATCCAGAATGTGGTCTCACTTGATACCATTTTCATGAAAATAAAGTCAGATAGAATATATAATATTAAATTTAAGATTTGGGGGGTTAAAAAAGAAAACGTAACTTTATAAAATTATTTATTCTATTTTATGCCTTCTATCATATTTTCCCATCCAGTTGTTTGGTTTCAGTGGTCCAGCTTTATTTACAGGCATATAAAATGAAATTGTGAGATGTTTTGCAAGCTTCGTTTTATTTTTTGAGTAGCTTTTAATTTGTATGTTTTGTTTTATATGGATGACAAGCATCTTTTATGCTTTTGTGCAATAGGTTCCAACATGCATTTATTAGACATCTGTTTAAATTGTAATGTAGCATTTACTCTGCTAAATTGAAAGGGAATACAGGTAGAATTTCAACATATGTGCATTCAGCTATTTGGATTCTCCTTTTTCATTGTTGTTGTAAGAATGCTATTACTGGGAGGGCACATGTTGAGAGAGAGAGGCTGCAGCATTTACAGCCACTCTAGGCAGGCAGCAGGTGGGCGGGGAGCCAACCTGTGGGCCACCTGGTGGGACAGAGGGCATCACCCTTCATGGGTTCCAGCCCTCGTTGTGGTCAGCCTCTGTGCCTGCTCACAGCATCCCCACTCTTTGGACATTCACTTGGTTTTTTCCTCAGAGCACACAGGAAGGCATTTTACAGTGGTTTGGAATGTGGCATTGGATCGAATGCTCTAGAAATTAGCCAGCTGGTTTCTACATTGTGCGTGAATATTTAATGTGCTCTCAAATATTGAAAATAAATTTAGCGCATATAGCTAAATTACAAACAATCAGATTCCTCTGTTTCCTCAGGAAATCATCTGAGCTCCACCACATCACACATGACCTTAAGGTGATAAATAAATGTATTTCTCTGCCTTGATTTTTAATAAACTAAGTAAATAAACTGAGATAAGTAGATTAGGAGATCATTCAGATTATGCCATAATATTTACAGATGTGTCCCCTGCTTGCAGGGAACGGGGTGTGAGCAGCCAGCTTCTGGAGCCTTGAGGCTGTGTGTGGGGACGGTTGAGCAGGGCCCTTTCCTCTCCAGTGAGCAGTTCATCAGGAAGGCGCTGGAGCTCCAGCCCCCAAGGTGTATGATGTAGCTTTAGGGTTAGTGTCTATTCCAGTGGCATAATTGGGTGTCAGAAACATGTGAAAGTAATGTCGGGTTAAGGGACACTAAGCCTTTATCATTGGTGTGGGGCAGACAGATGAACGCTGCCCTGGTTTGTGGAAATGGTGGTGCAGATACATATTTTTGACCGTTTAATTTGAAAGTTTACATTTTTTATGCTTTGTGTTGGTGTGTAATTTTTGTACTATTGGTGGCTAGTTTTTGTCTAAAATCTCTTTTTTGGAATATTGCTTAAATGTTTTGATTTTATGATAGTGAAGCTTGTATTCAGTGTTTTGCCAATTAATATTATATGCTTGTAATAAAAGCAAAAGAAAAAATCCTTCAGGCTGGAAATTTATGATATAAAATAATTGTGCAAGCATAAGGTGATTTCTTAGGATAGTACCACATGATGAAAAATACCATGGGTGCTGGTGCAGACCACTCAGCAGCCTTACCTCATGGGTACACACTTGCCACACATGTTCACACATGTCCACACACAAAGCGCATGCAAGAGCATGCTGCTCCCTCCTGTGGTAACCACCTTCTTGACTTTTTCTATGTACATTTATAAATTGTCACTAGGTGCAAAACTTCATTAAAATGTTCCAGTGTCTGATACCAGAGTTCTGGCAGAAACTATGTAAAGTAAATGTAGTTGATCTGTTTACAGAAAGAGGGTTTGCTTCAGTTTGGAGCCTGATGTGCCAGCAAAAATACTGCTGAAAAAAAACCTGCTGATCCCTTAGCCTGGAAGACTGACAATTGAATGTCCTATCTCCCTGTGTTAATTTGTCCAAAGCATTATGGCCAAAACTTGCATTTTTAAAGGTTAAGCAATATAAAACAATTGTGAAAACCTGAGAAAGGAAAGGAGGATATTGTGGCCAAAATTTTCTCATAGCCTTAAGATCAGTAAATTTTAAAAATAAGTTTAGTTTTAAGAAACTGACAAAGTTTATTTTTACTGGTATTTAGAAAGCCAGTTACTCCATTATTTTTTTCAGATTAATATGAAGGTGCAGAAAATTAGGTTGCATTGTTTGCATTTGTTAGGTAGAGTCCACATCATGATTGTGCCCCCCCTGCAATGGCATCCCTCTGACTCTTGTTTGGCTGTGTACCAGACATGTGCCTATGAGCTGGGAATAGTTATTCCACCTTAACAAATGTCAGAGGGAGTGGCAGGCCTGCAAGTCCCCACAGTTTAGTCCATACACATCAGCAGGTGGAGGCCCTGGGAGAGGACCTGTACCTTAAGGCAGCCTCCTGCCCCAGGAAGTGCTACTGTGGGAGAAGAGTTGTCCCAACCAGTTCTGCCTCACCTTCAGGCTAACCCAGAGCCAGCCTGTCTGCAGCAGCTCTGAAGGTCTTGCAGGGGTGGCCTCTCTGGTGAGTGGTTTCTTTTTTCCGCACACACAAAGAGTACCATTCTAATCATTGGTGTTGTCACAGACACAACTGATCATTTGGAGGCCAAACAGTGGCAGGGGGATAGGAAAGTGGGTGTCTTTGTGACTAGACCAGCATCTAGGGTGTTCCACAGCCAGAGGACCCTCAGCATCTACTAAATCTGGCTGGGGACAAACATCTCTGTTCTAGGGACAAAAAACATCAGGTGCACTAGGGTTCTCCTGAGGAGCCTTAGACCCACTTGGGGCAGGGTTGCCTATATGCCAACAGCAAAATGTGCCCTTATCTTTCTAAGGCAAAATGACAATGCCCAGTTGTGCTTGCAGGAATACAAGTGTACTAGCATAAACAGTGGGCCTGAGGTACACGGGTTGTGTTTGTGATGTCTTCTGCCCCCCATTGTGGGGATGCGAGGCTCAGGGTATTCTGTGCAAACTTGAGAACAATAACTGCCCAAACACTCCCTTTTATGGCTTGCAGGGGAGTGCCATGCTGTAGTGGATGGTGGTCTCCAACTTTTTGGGTCACAATTGCAGGTAAAAGACAAATTATTTGACCATTACCTTATTTCTGTGGCTTTTCAAATGTATTATTCTACCATGAAAACGCGGTTGGTTCATTAAGCACATTTTTATTCAAGTCTTTTGAAAAATGAAAGGATCTGATCCCCAGAAGTCATGGCTTTAGAGAGGGGATGGTCCCCCAACAGTAAGGCATTCTGGTGGCAAGACAGATGGTTTCCAGATAGGACTCCTGAAGGTGGACCGTACCCAGACAATTAGGGCTCCTGAAAGGACAATACCGAGACAAGGCCTCTAAAGGAGGGACAGTCCCTAGACAGTCATGGCTCCTGAGGGATGGTCTCCAGACAGGGCTCCTGGGTGGGGATGGTCCCCAGAAAGCACTTTGGTCCACACTGGGATAACCAGCACAGTGAGTCAGGCCCCCTCTATGCAGCCTGGGGTGAAACACAAGAAGTAGTAGGGCCCTGACTGGAAGGCTCCCTGGGCCCAGGAGGGTCCTACACTGCTGCCATACCCAGCACATCCCATTGCTGCTGATCTCATGCTCTCCTCTCTGACCTGATCCACAGGTGATGTTGGTGCACACCCATGAGGAAGACACTCTGGGCGGAGCAGTGGAAGGAGGGACAGGTCCTGTCCTCAGGGTCTCCCATTGTGAACTAAAATGAAATTTTTTGTTTGTTTGTTTGTTTTTGGGGGTTTTTTGCAGTTTTTGGCCAGGGCTGGGTTTGGACCCGCCACCTCCGACATATGGGGCCAGCGCCCTACTCCTTTGAGCCACAGGCGCTGCCCTAAAATGAAATTTTAAGGCTTCCTGAGAGGCTGGTAGACACCTTCTGCGCCACAGGGACTCAGTTGCTGGCTATGGGAAAAGTGGTCAGACCCCTTCACCATTACCCCTCCCTTTCTATCAGGCTAAGGTCACCAAAGACAAACCTGCATAGCTCAATTTACATGACAGATCATTTGAGCCTGGCACTCACCTGGTGGCTTGTCCCTGTTTAAGACTCCCTTATCTTAAAGCATGCCAAGCCTTTGGACAAACCTTCATTTCTTTAACCAATTACAAATCAAAGAGTCTAAACCCACCTATAACCTGCAAGTCCCCCGCACCCCCGCAAGAGACGTCTTGCCTTTTGGGGCCAAGTCCATGTGCATCTTCCGGTCTTGCTTTAAGACTCACATGTAATCCCGTCTCCCTGGAATGTATCAAAGTACATTACAACCCCCGAAGAAGGTGTGGTCCTCAGACTCGGCTCAGAATAAACTTTGTTACTTTACACAGCTTGGTTTCTCTTCCTTTCAAGGGGAAGCCCAGCAAAATCTGTCCGGAAAGGGGTCAGTCGCCAGACCTCCAGCGTCAGCTTTGCTCCCGCCCCGTCCGCAGGTTTGACGAGGGCCGGCGCCCGGGCCGGTAGGGCAGGTCAGGGAGCGACTTGCTCCAAGCCTTCATGGAGCGGGGCTGTGGCTGAGGTGGGGGCTGGACTGGGACCGAACCGCGGGTGAGAACGGACAGGGGCAAAGCCCCCAGGCTGCAAGCAGTGGGGCGGGCCGGCAGGGCAGGGGATGAAAGAGGAACGAGGCCTAGGCGGACGGCGGGGCAGGCGGAGCCTACAGAAGGTACAGGGCAGGCGAGGGGACAGGTAGGGCCCCGTGAGAAGCTTATGGCGTGTGAGACTCGCACGCATGCCGCGGCCGGGCCAGGTGGTGAGGGCCGGACCACGTGGGAAACTGCCTGCCCAGGGGAAAGGGGCAGGCGAACTCCAGTCCCACTCTCGTTCAGCCCCCTGCAATGGCGTCCCTCTGGCTCTGATTGGCCAGGCTTCCCACGTGGCCCTTATAGTGCCAGTCTCGGAGGCTGCTCTGGCACTCGGTAATTGGCTCCGCCGGTCGGGGGCGGAGCCGGGCGCGTGGTCCCAGAGTCCCCGCCTAGAGAGCCTGGTTAGACCTCACGGCTGTGCCTCTGGGTTGGGCCTGACATCCCTCCTGGTTCTTGTGTCGTAGACCCTACTTTCTCACCCACAGTTCCCCGGCTTTCCCATCCAACCACGAACCCGCTGACCACTGACGTGAGGCCGTTTTCAACCTGTGCGGGCAAGTGGCCCAGACCCTCTGGCTTCCTAGTGGACAGCAGCATTTGCCTAGCTGCCAATTAGCACAGCTGGACAAAGTGGTCCTTTAACCGTTGGACCTTTAAAAATTTCTTCTGAAAGCCTTGATGGCTAAGTGGCTTAGCAGGTGCAGGTAGCTGGAGAGCAGGGTGGAAAAGGAATCGAAGCAGAGCCTGGCCAACCCCTCAGGGCTTGCTGTCAGCAAGGAATCCAGAAAGGAGGTAATCAGCAGGGAGACTCAGGGAAGTCCCTTCGGAATGTCTGGAACTAAAAAACTGCTCTACTTGGTTCAAAGACAGTTAAAGGTCCAGAAAAGGAGACTGCTAAGAGGCAGGGTGGTTCTCAAGCCAAGCACCTGGACAAGGCCACATCAGATGGGCATTGTCACCACTCTGCAGCATGCAGGGCAGCTCTGTCTCCTGGATCTTGCATGGCTGTTCCTCTGCCTGGAATGCTGTCCCACCAGACACCTACAGGGCTACCACCTCCTTCAGGTCTCTGCACATTTCACCCTGACCACTCATGAAATGGTAACTCTTCACCATCCTTCTCTGATCAATTTTCCTGCAAAGCAGAAATCACCATGTGATTTATATATTATGTTTCCCATTGCTATAAAAATTAGTTCTGGGTTAAAGACCTCAGTTATCCTCAGTGCCTAGAACAGAGCACCATATATCATAGGGACTCAAGTGAATGGTATATGTCTGCCTGGAAGCCTCAACACCCCATCACCTGAGGGTGAGAGATGGGTTCAGGTGGGCTTGGGTCTGACCTGTCAATTGCTAACGGGCCAACTGGCCAAAGTTCTGAGGGGAGGCTGGCTGGGTTGTGACCTAGCACTGCCAGGTTGTTGCTCAGGCCTGAGAGAGATCCAGACCTGCTAAGGGATGAGGCAAGAAGGAAGGCTAGTAAGTAGGTGGATTTGGGAGAGCCCTTTAAGAGCAACCAAACCAGAGGGCAGTATGTAGTGGCCAAAACCACAGAAGAGGCTTCAAAGACTGACTTTCAGATCCAGGTGGGTACTAAAATAAAATATTGGCCAGGTGCAGTGGCTCATGTTTATAATCCTAGCATTTTGGGAGGCTGAGACAGGAAGATTGCTTGAGCCCAGCAGTTTCAGATTGCAGCGAACTATGCACTCTAGCCTGGCTGCCAAAAAGGAATAAAGAAAACAATAAATAGGCTGGGCATGGTGGCTCACACCTATAATCCTAGCACTCTGGGAGGTTGCGGCAGGTGGATGGCTTGAGCACAAGAGTTCAAGACCACCCTGAGCAAGAACGAGACCCTGTCTCTAAAAAATAGCGAGGTGGGCTGGGCATAGTGGCTCACGCTTATAATCCTAACACTCTGGGAGGCTGAGGTGGGTGGATTGCCTAAGTTCACAGGTTTGAGATCAGCCTGACCCAGAGCAAGACCTCCTCTCTAAAAAACTAGCCAGGTGTTGTGGCAGGTACCTGTAGTCCCAGCTACTTGGGAGGCTGAGGCAAGAGAATCACTTGAGCCCTAGAGCCTGAGGTTGCTGTGAGCTATGATGACACCACAGCACTCCACCTAGGGCAACAAAGTAAGACTCTGGGGCGGCACCTGTGGCTCAGTGGGTAGGGCGCCGGCCCCATAAGGTGGCGGGTTCAGACCCAGTCTTGGCCAAAAACTGTAAAAAGAAAAAATAAAGTAAGACTCAGACTCTCACACACAGACATACACAAAATAAATAAATAAATAAATAAATAAAATCTTAAGCACCACAGCTGACTGACGTGACCCTCGTTCTTGGCCAATGGGACCTCAGAAAACCCCAAAGCTGAGTTGCTGGCCATGAGAAGGGAGTTCAGACACATCTCATCATATCCCTCTCCCTTCCCGGAGACACACTTTGTAAGTCAGTATCCATCCTAACACCATGGTTGACAGAGCTTAAACCACATCTACAAGCCAGCAATTGGCTCAAAAGATCACTTGAGTTTGGATATGTATCTCGTGGCTTGTCTCTGATTAACAAATTTCCTTAAGTTTAAACATTCCAAGCATTTAGACAAAACTTCATTTCTTTAACCAATTATAAATCAAAGAATCTTTAAACCCACCTATAATCTGTAATGCCCTGCTTCCAGATGTTCTCCTTTTCAGGCCAAACCAATACCGTCCATGTATTGATTTACAACTTTACCTGTAATTCCTGTCTCTGAAATGACTGAAATTAAACTGTAACCCCAAGTCAGTGATTTCACTTGCTCAAAACTTCTTGGGTGTGGCTCTCCTGGCCATGGTTGCACATAGTCAGCTCAGAATAAACCTCTTTCTTCTACAGGGTACAGTATTATGGCCTCAGCTCACAGCAATCTCAAACTCAAGTGATCCTCCTACCTCAGCCTCCTAGTAGCTGGGACTATAGACTAATTTTTCAATTTTTCTGTTTTTAGTAGAGACAGGGCCTTGCTCTTATTCAGGCTGGTCTTGAACTCCTGAACTCCTAGTCTCAAGCCAGCCTCCTGCTTTGGCCTCCCACAGTGTTAGGATTACAGACAAGCCTAGAGTTTATCTTCTTTCAACAGGGAAACGGGAGCTGCTGCCCCATGTGCCCAGAAGACAGAACCTCTCCTTCAGGCCCCACTCAGCATTCAAGAGGGCTCTGGAGGGTCCCATGTCAGGGCAGGGCACAGGTGGCCTTTCTGCCCACTGAGGCTTAGCAGGGTTTTTTTTGTTTGTTTTGAGACAGAGTCTCACTATGTCACCCTCAGTAGAGTGCTGTGGCATCACACAGCTCACAGCAACCTCCAGCTCCTGGACTTAGGCAATTCTCTTGCCTCAGCCTCCTAAGTAGCTGGGACTACAGGTGCCCACCACAACGCCTGGCTATTTTTTTTGTTGCAGTTTCGCCAGTGCTGGGTTTGAACCCACCACCCTTGGTATATGGGGCCAGCGCCCTACTCACTGAGCCACAGGTGCCGCCTCCAGGTTTCTCATCTTTACCACCCTCAGCTGTCACCTGGGCATCCTGGCCTGTCTTCAGCTAGAATCTCTCTGATCCTGATGTGTCTTCCACTGACACCCACTATGCCCCTTGGCTACAAATTCCCACTTGCCCATGCTGTGTTGGAATGAGCCCAATCTCTCTCACCCACTCTCTGACCCCACAGCACCTAGGGGAGTGGCTGAGTGTCCTGGGCAGATTGGGGTAGGAAAGACATGGCAGAACTCCCCTGAAGGGAGGCAGAGGGCTGTTCTCTGGGCTGAGATCAGAATAGGAGGACCGGTCCCAGGCCAGAGAGCCAGCAGTTTCCTCCAGCAGCTCCTCTGGCCTCAGTGCTGCAGGGTGTGGCGCACTGAGCTGCAGTGGGGGGCACAGGAGGCTGGCCTCCCAGGCTAAGAATTCCCTGGGGGTACCTGAGCTAGGGCAGCAGTGTGACCTGGGCCCCCAGGGCCTGGTAGAACTGAGTGACAGAAAAGCTCTAATTGGGGCTTGGTGCCGGAAGCTCAGTGGTTAGGGCGCTAGCCACACACTCCAGGGCTGGTGGGTTCAAGCCTGGGGCCTGGGCTTGCTATAAACGACAATGACAACTACAACAAAAAATGGCCATGGGTGGTGCCCATAGCTCAGTGGGTAGGACACTGATCACAGACACCAAGGCTGGCAGGTTCAAAACTGGCCTGAGCCAGCTAAAAGGAACAAACAATGACAACTGCAACAACAACAAAATAGCCCAGTGTTGTGGTGGGTGCCTGTAGTCCCTGCTATTTGGGAAACTGAGGCAAGAGGATCGCTTAAGCCCAAGAGTTTTTTGAGGTTTCTGTGAGCTGAGATGCCACGACACTCTACCCAGGGCAACAGCTTGAGACTGTCACCAAAAAAAAAAAAAAAAAATTCATGGTGCAGTTCTACCACCCCAAGGTACTCTACCTAGGGTGACATAGTGAGAATCAGTCAAAAAAAAAAAAAGAGAGAGAGAGAGAGAGAAAGGAAGGGAGGGAGGAAGGGAAGGAAGGAAAGGAAGGAAGGAAGTACAGAAAGGAAGAAAGGAGAGAAGAAAGGTGAGAGAAAGAAAAGAAAAGCTATATAATTGGGTTCTGGGAGCAGGGGTGGGGGCCTGGGGAAGAACCAGGGCAGAAGGACCCTGTGGGGCAAGTCCTCATTTAAATGGAGATTACTCTGGCTATGGCTGAACCTGGGTCGGGAGAGTGGGGAGACCCCGCAGGTGTTCCAGCGAGAGGACAAGTGGCTGCCCACCTGGCCAGGCAAGGCTCTGTTGCACCCACAGTTCGGTGTGAGTTCCGGCCCCTGTGGATCCGGTCCTGGCGGAAGGAAACGCTGAAGGAATGGCCACGGAGCGTGAATCACTGTGGTGTTTATTGGCTGTGATTCCATTGGGAGAGAACACACGCGAGGGCCCCCGACATGCAGGAGGGCGCAGGGACGTACGGACAGACGACATCCACGTACAGCTAAGCTCGGCGGCCGGGCGCCCCACGCGCTGGGGACGGGATGCGCGGTTTCTGCGAGAGAACGCCCTGTCGCCTCAGAGCTGGCTTTTTAAAGTGTGAAAACAGGCATTTTTAAAAGGCGTGGACCCGGAGGAGTCAGAGGGGACACAGGGCGGGCGAGATGGGCGGGGTGGGACAGGCGAGACCCTCTGCTGCGAGGGCGTCGGGTTCGTATTGCGGTCGGTCGTTATGGCTTCTCTAAAGCTATGTAAGGTCCTAAGGGTCAATGCCGAGCCACGCCTCTGGCCCGCGACGCGTGGACACTGAACACGTTTTCCATGTGCACAGAAAGGGCGGGGGAACCAGGCGACCGCCTGTCGGGACAAAACTCATCAAATACAGAGACCTCATTTACCTGAGATTCAACAAATTGTGATGCAAATTAAACAAGGACAGAAGGGCAGGGCTCTAGGCTGGGGGCTCGCCTCGCCGGTTTCTGCCGGACTGCTGGGCTCTGAGCTGGTTCACCCCTCAGCCCTGGGGAGACAGGCACGGTGCAGGGTGGGTCCTGGGCCATGGCCCCTGGCGCGGGGCTCCGGACCACCGTACGCGCCCCCGGGGGCTCTGAGTTTCTCAGGCCTCCTCAGCTCTAGCTGAAAGTGTGGGCAGCCTTCCCAGTAAAGAGGGGACGGGATTGGGGGAGTGTCCTGAGCTTCCCGAAACAATTGCTTTATTTCCCTCGATTTACAAGAGAACACGGCCACGGTGATCCTAAGAAGCAAAACCTGCCAGAGGAGTGAGAGGAGAGAGGGAGGGATGGCGGGAGGGAGAGAAAGAGCGAGAGACGGGCTGTGGACTCAGCGTGAGGGGCACCGATGGTGGTGGGCCGCGGGGCCCGGAAGACACGGAGGAGCTGCACCAGCAGCCCGGGGCCAGAGTGCGGGCGACGGGCGCGAGGCGAAGTTTGGAGGAGAGCAGGGACGGGGGCGCTGACCGAGGCGGGGGTCTGGGGACCTAGCGGGCAGGGGGGCTGACCGGGAGCGGGGGTGGGCTCCCGCTGCTCCCCGCCGCCCTATGGCTGTGCTCCTGAGTTGGACCCGCACGAGCGCCCTGCGTGGTCGCGGGACAGCTCCGGGCTCAGGCGCTGGTGGGGCGCGCGGGCGGTGAACGGCCGGAGCAGGAAGGGGCGTCCCGGGCATGGGGGCTTCATCGCCGTCTCTGTGCGGCGGCCGCTGCAGGGGCCCGGGCCGGACCCTCCGAACCCGGTGGAGGTGGCGGAGGTGCGTGAGGGTGGGCGGAGGCTCCCCGGGTGTGCGGGGCGCGGGGAGGACAGACCTAGGGCTATGGCTTATATCGGCGTGGGGCTGCACTGGGCTCCCGACATCCCTTAGGGGTCTCCGCGGAGGATCTCACGGGGCGGGCGGGCGGGCGGGGGCTCCGGGGTCGCGGGGCTGCGGCGCTGCGTTACTTCCTGAAAATGTCCTGCAGAGGCCCGGGCAGGTACTTGATGACCGCATCTAGGACGCTCTCCTCCTCCTCCTCCGGCTCGTCCCCACAGCCCGGCGGGACGGCCTTCTTGGGCCGCGTCAGGCTGCCCTCCGAGCTGGCCTCCAGGGCGGCCTGCGCCTCCGCCTCACGCTCCTCCTTCTTCTTGATGCCGTACTGCGGGGAGAGGGCGGAGTGGGGGCGCGACCCCGGGGCTCTGGCGAGGGACCCGCCCCACTCGGCTTGCCAGCTCCGCGGGGCCGCGGGACTCCACAAGAAGGGACAGCCCCGGGCGGCGCCTGTGGCTCAACGTGTAGGGCGCCGGCCCCATATGCCGAAGGTGGCGGGTTCGAACCCAGCCTCGGCCGAACTGCAAAACAGAAAACTAGCCGGGCGTTGTGGCGGGCACCTGTAGTCCCAGCTACTCGGGAGGCTGAGGCAAGAGAATCGCCCAAGCCCAGACGTTGGAGGTTGCTGTGAGCTGTGATGCCACTGCACTCTACCGAGGGCGATAAAGTGAGACTCTGTCTCTACAAAAAAAAAAAAGGACAGCCCCGAGGGTCCCTGGGGGCGGGAGACCCCACGGAGAAGGAGAGTGTCTGAGGGACCCATGACCATGGGCCTGTGTGGTGGGGGAATGCGGAGGGCTCTCATCTTCTTGGGGGGAGGTCAATGCTGCCTTCTGGGCTCCTCCTGCCTTCTAGGAAGCCTTCCACCTGGGGCAGAGAGGGCAGTGGTGGGAAGAGCCCAAAGGCTGGTGGCCGACCCTCCTGCCCAGCTCCAGATGTTATTAAGGTAAGGAGGGTCATGAGCTCCTTCTGGCTGTGAGGGGCCAAAATCCACTCAAAGTGTCCTGGAAATAAACAGGAAGGGCACCCACACCTGGAGTTAGGGAAGGGTAGGTTACGCTGGAGATGTGTCCTGCCCCTCCATTTTGGAGTTACTCTTTGTAACAATACTGTTAATAGGGACATGCAAGAGAAACTGAGGACATGCAAGAGAAAGGTTATACCTTGCCTAGTGGTTCTCAATTTACTTAACAGATCACTTGAGTCTCTGTAATTGTCCAGTGACTTGGTTTCTTATTAATATACTTCCTTATCTTAAAACATTGGGAGCCTTTAGACAAAGCTTCATTTCTTTAATCAATTACAAATCAATATTTATTTATTTAGAGACAGTCTCACTTGGTCACCCTCGGTAGAGTGCCTTGGCGTCACAGCTCACAGCAACCTCAAACTCTTGGGTTTAAGCGATCCTCTTGCCTCAGCCTCCCAGTGCTACAGGTGCCTGCCACAATGCCTAGCTATTTTTAGAGACAGGGTCTCAGTCTGGCTTGGGCTGGTCTCTAACTCATGAGCTCAGGCAATCTACCCATCTCAGCCTCCCAGAGTGCTAGGATTACAGGCATGAGCCACAGCGCCCAGCCACAAATCAAAGAATCTTTAATCCTACCTATAACCTTAAGTCCCCTCCCCTTTGAGATGTCTTGAGACGTTTTGGCCCCTTTGGGGCCAAAATGTACAGTTTCCATGTAATGGTGTGTAGTTCCTGTCTCCATGAATGTATAAACCAAACCCTAACCTGACCTCCTTGACACATTTTTCTCAGGACCTCTTAAGGCCATTTGCTTACTTGGTCACACACATTTGGCTCAGAATAAACCTCTTTAAATTACAGAAGAACCTCTGTGAGTGACCACCCAAGGAACTGTAACAAGCTCTCAGGAACTGTAATCAGCACTCAGAGGTGGTCAGCATGAGGAACCAGACCTGCTGTACTGACATATACATGTGGTTTACGTCCAGGCTGTGAGGATTAGGGCAACTTGAGGAAGTGGTCCGTGAAGGGAGGTGAGCAGTTGTGGAGGTTCTACTGTACTTTAGAGTTTGGATTTTTTTCTGCTAACTGCCTGCTGTCTTGGGGCTGGTAGGAACAGACTGGTGCATCTAGGGGAAGAGTCCAAGGTCCCAGCCTGCAGAGTGAGGACAGCAGCAGAGCAGAGATGGGGCATTGAGGAGGGGGCATCTACGGGAATGTGATGGGCCAGTGGACTCCTACTGTAGAGTACACAGTGCAAGGTCACCAGTCTTGGGGAGAGGGCACTTCTGCCAAGGAGTGAAAGCACATATAGTGAGAATAAGATAGAGTTTGTTGGGTTGGGGTGGACATGACACAGCTGTTCTGGGCCTTTTTGGGCCTAGGTGACCTTCACATGCAGTCTCCCATTCTTACTGTTTTGTAAATTTAGCTCCCACCCTAAAGATGTCCCTCTTGAATAGTTTAGGAAGATTGATTTAGGAAACTGACTTTTGAATTGGAAATGTTGTAATAGATTGTCACTGAGTTGTACTGATAATTATTTAAATAAGATTTAATGTAGTACTTACTTTGAACCTTTACCTGTGATTTTGGCAATGGAAGAACAGAACAGTCTTGGAGAGGCTACTCTCACTGTTTTCCAGAATTGTGGGCCTTCTGACAAAATTTGGTGGACCTACCACCTGTCCATCACCTAATCTCTGCATATTGGCTGACAGTGACAGGTAGCTGGACTTTCTTCACCCAGTAATAGGACCCCTGACATTTCTGGTTCATTTCTTTTCTCCTCACAAAAGAAGGAGTAGGCTCTGCTCCTGGTGCCTGACCTATGTCTCCTGACCTATGTCCCCACTTCCAGATGGGCTACCTGTATACCCACACCCTGCTGAGGGTAGGCTCGGCAGCCATCCCCTGCCCTGTAGCTGCAGATGTCTTTGGGCATGCGGAAGGCCACCTTTGAGAGGAGGGCACTAGCTCCCAGCCCACCTGTGACCAGAGCACCTGGGAGCACTGGGAAGAGGACATTCTGGGCTTGCCGTGGCACTCTCCTCACCCTAACAGAGTTGGGATCGTGGGGACCCCTCGAAACCCAGGCAACGAGGGCATGGCAGGAACGTCTGAGAGGGTTGGGCATGTCACCCAGAGGGCCCTTTGAGCATAGAACCAGAGCACTGAGACATCAGCGGGAAGAGAAGACCAAGTACTGCTGGTCACTGGCCCCTGTTCCCCACCAGCCAGAGGAGCTGTGTCCCAGTCCTGGGCCACCTGGACGGTGCCCTCCTGGGACAGCCTCGCCCTGGCCAGGCAGTAGCCCCGCACAGCACAGGGCATGTGCTCAGTATCCTGAAGTGGTTCATAGGCTAGGGAGATAGATGGCACCAGAAACAAAGTCAGGCCAGAGTAAACTCCCTTTAGCCTGTGCCCAGAGCCCGCAGGTCCACCGTAGGAGGACATCTGTTTACACAGCTGCAACACGTGTGTGGGGTGAGGACTGTGGCCTGACATAGAAGGCTATTCTCCAGGTGGACACCATAGTGGAGGTGCTCAGGGTACCATGTGTCACAGCAAAAATAGGTGGCATTTGACTAAGTTGAACAAAGTTTTGTTTTTTGTTTTGAGACAGAGTTTCACTTTTTGTCCCCGTCTGGAGTCATAGCTCACAGCAACCTCAAACTCTTAGGTTCACAGGATCCTCTTGCCTCAGCCTCCCAAGTGGCTGGGACTACAGGTGTCCACCACAATGCCCAGCTAGTTTTAGAAACGAAGTCTCATTCTGGCTCAGGCTGGTATTGAACTCCTGAGCTCAGGTGATCCACCTGCCTCAACCTCTCAGAGTGTTAGGATTATAGGCATGAGCCACCGCCCCTGGCCCAAAGGGATGTCCTTGACCAGCAAAGTGACCTCAAGGAGGTGAGGGTCCAGAAAGAGACCCCAGGCCCTGCCACCAATTCACGGGTCATCTGAGCTTGACCTGAAATGCCAGTCACTCCTCTGAAGTTCAAGGTCATTCTGAGGCTGGGGCTCCTCTGGGCTCAACCTGAGGGTTAGGGTTCCTCTACCTGGGGCTTGGGGCTCTTGACCTGGGAGGCTTCCATGTGGCCTGGATGAAACTAGGTTCTGAGGCTCTGAGCCCTACTGGTCCAAGCATCCATTGGTCCTTGTGCTGGGCCCTGTTTCTCCAGGAGCAGTGGGCCACAGGAGAAGCCAGGTCACCCTGTGGACCACTGGAGACTGTACCCTGTGGTGTTCCTGGTGGACCTGGTATACAGAAGGAGAGACACTAGACCCTGAGATTAATGGTGCTAATCAGTACTGAGAACCAATCATTTGACCTAACAGCTAGCACCCATCCACACCTGCCATCAGGAGCACAAACTCAGACTGAGCTTCTGTGGCCAAAGAGGAACCCAGTTGGTGCTCAGGCCTGCAAACAGGTGGTAGGTGTGCAAACCCAGCACAGGGGCCAGGCTTCCAAGAGACACTCACCCTGGAGATGAAAGGCCCCAGATGGTAGGCTGCCAAGACATGTTACCTGAGTCTAGCCCTCCAGTCCCTATTTGTAGAGAAACTTTGAACAGAGTGGCAGAGCCCTGATTTTCTGACCATTCCCCAAGTTGCCTGAGGCATACACAGCCAGGAAGGACCATCAGGCACCACATCTGAGGGCAGAACTCCCACTTGTGGGGACAGAGAAGGCGGTGGAGTTGAGGTGCCACAAGCACAGGCCTGAGTGGCAAAAGGCCCTGCAGAAACTGTTGTGGATGTGAGGTCTGTCATGTCCAGGTACTACAGGCTATCTGTGAAGAGGAGACTGATACTTGCAGGACCTGTGGGGCAGGTGGGTGTCCTGAGAAAGCTGTTCTTGTGGGCAGGTACAAGCTGTCAAGTCCCTGCCACCTCCTGCCCTCCACCTGGGTCCCAGTCCCTTCTCCTGTGGGCCTTGGTTTCCTGGGACTTAGATCCCTGCAGAATCCTGGAGGGACCCCAGTAACTGACCTCCCTATCTCAGCTGGGTCCTATTTCAAGAAACAGCAAATTTTATTTTATTTGAGACAAAATCTCTGTCGCCTAAGAAGAGTGCAGTGGCGTCATCACAGCTCACTGCAACCTCCAATTGCTGGACTCAAGTGATCTTCCTGCCTCAGCCTGAGACCAATAAATTTTTTTATTTTTGTAGAGATGGGGTCTCCTTGCTCAGGCTGGTCTCCAACTCCTGAGCTCCAGCAGTCTACCCCACCTTGGCCTCCTAGAGTGTTGGGATTATAGGCGTGAGGCACCATGCCTGGCCTAGAGGATCCTATTTTGAGGGTTTTTTTTTTTTTTTTAGAGACAGAGTCTCACTTTGTTGCCCTTGGTAGAGTGCTGTGGCATCACAGCTCACAGCAACCTCTAGCTCTTGGGCTTAGGCGATTCTCTTGCCTCAGCCTTCCGAGTAGCTGGGATTACAGGCGCCTGCCACAACACCCAGCTATTTTTTTGTTGCAGTTTGGCCAGGACAGGGCTTGAACCCACCACCCTTGGTATATGGGACCGGCATCCTATTCACTGAGCCACAGGTGCCGCCCCTATTTTGAGGTTTTAGCTTGGATATTTCCCCATCTCTTTTCCTCTTATCTAGCCTGCTAGTGATTTGTTGAATTTGCTGCTACTATAAATTTTTTCACAATTTCCAGGAAAATAAGGGAAAACAGTAGTGGAGAAGGTGCGTTTCAGAGATCTTTGTTTGGACTCTGAATTTCTGAAAGGTCAAGGGCAGGCAGGCAGCAGGCAAGCATGGCCTCTAGGCCTCGGGGGTTCCTGGGGGCAGAGCCAGATTCACCAACCTCTACCTAAGAGCCCTGCTCCTGCCTCCAGCCCAGATCCCCATACAGAAGCTGTGGAGGGGCTATTCCCTATGACCTGTGTCTGAACCCACCCAGCTTGCTTGGAGGCCCCAGGAATCATCTCACTCTGCTCGGGCCCCATAGTGAGTGCCACAATCCTCTACCTCCCCCACCAGGCATGATTTATTCTCTGTGAGGGGCCAGCTGCCACATCTGGGCAGAGCCACCAGTCTCTCACCCTTGGGACCCTCTCTCCATAACCCTTGGGGCCTGGCCAGGGCCACTCTGTGCCTGCCCTGTCTGGGCTCTGGGTACCCCCACAGAATAAAGTAGGCCTGGGGCAGCTTGAGTCCAAGTGGCCAGGTCTGCCTTCTCACTATGACATGGATGGATGAACACTCTGACCAGTGAGCAGCGTCTCCCCTCTCAGCTCTGCTTGGGCTCTCAGCTCTTCTCACTGTCCCCTGTCTCTCTGCCTCTGTTGCTGTCTGAGTCTGTCTCTGTCTGTCCCTGACTCTGTCCCTGTCTCTCCTCTCTGTCTTTCTCTGTCCCCCATCCCTCTGCTCCTCCTACCACAGCCCCCTGCCCCTGGCCCCTGGAACTCTGTGCACAGCCATGTAAAGTCAGCTGCTGGCTGTGGATGGTGGGGGTGGAGTGGTGGGGGTGGAGATACATCAGGTGGCCACTGATCCCTCAGTGGGTGAGGGATCCCCCCATGGACGAGGCCAGAGCCTGATCTAATGCTTCCCCAGCCCCAACCTGGCAACTGAAAGGACAGCCTATGTGGGGCTGCTACTGTACTACGCCCCTGGGCCTTGCTGCAGGGTCAGCCTTGCATGCAGGCTTCTGCTTCTTTCTGGCTTTGGTATCCCTGTCTATGATGGGGCATGGCGCTCTCTGGCTGCCAGACTCCCAAGAGAAGATCACCCAGAAGAAGTGGAAGTTGCCATGGCCAGCAAGATGCCCCCACCCCATGCACCCAGGAAGTGCAGGCCCCTTCCTGGGGGAGCGTCCACATCCCGAGCCTAAATTTGGCCTCAGGAGTGTCCCCTGGCCAGGTGGGTGGCCTGTCCCCCATCTCTTCCCACAGGTCCAGCAACTCCATGAGGACAGGCCAGCCCCAGACTGAAACCTCGATCCAGATTGGATACCTGGGGTTGCCCCAGTGTTCTGGTCCCCCCACATCAGGCCCCCTCCCCAAAGCTTCCAGGGTGTGTTCTGAGGGCCTGAATGAGGGACCCATGCCCCTACCCTAACACCCCACTATGGGTTCTGGGCCCCACCTAGCCGTCTTCCTGGCTGGTGTGGCTCCCGCAGTGCAGTGCACGGCGCCGGCACTCACCTTGTCACGGATGCCCTGCCGCATAACCTCACGCTCGGCCTCCATCTTGGCGTACTTGGCTTTGCGCTCCTCCTCTGCCTGGCGCAAGGCCTCCTGGCGCTCCTCCTCCTTCTTGGCCGCATCCGGGTCCTTCTCTTCATCACCTCCAAGCATCTTCCCCATGTCTTTGGTGGCCCCTGGGACAGAAAGGCCATGAGTCAGGCAGCCCCATTTAGATGCTTTGTCCAGGCCTGACCTGGCCTTCCAACTGCTCTCTGACCCTCCAACTGCTCACCTGGGGTCTGGCGTTGTCCATCACCTTGAGTGCAGACATGCTGGACTATGGGTGGAGGGGGTGTGTGCCAATGTGTGTGTCAGTGTGTGGCCATGCACTTTTGTATGGCTATGTGTGTCCATGCATGCACCGGTGGCTGAGCTATGGTGGTGTGTTTGCATGTGTATTATGTGTGTGTGGCTGTGCGCGCGCTCATCTGGGGGGAGGTCTTCTCTGGGTTCTGTGTGCAACAGAGTGTCAGTATCCCAAAGAAGGAATGGCTGAACAAGCAGATGCCAGTTCGAGGAGCAGGGTGGAGATGGCATGCAGTGGGTGAGGCCTCTGGCCCTGACTGCCCCTGGCCCTGATGCCGCTGCAGGGGGCTGCTTGCTGCCAGCACCTAGGGCCCTAATTTCCTGCCATGCAAGCTACCACTTTTCTCATGAGCTCCCGAATCACAGGCCCCACAAACACCTCCCCTAACGCCTTCTGTGACTCAGCCCCCAGGGCAGAGATATGTAATTACAGCCTCTGAACATGGCAGGCACCGTGGTGAGCCCTGGCCCTTCAGCAGGTCCCAGGAGCAGAGCCACCTCTGCTGAGCCCAGATGCTGGCCAGTAAAATGGCTACCAGGTCAGCCGGTCTCAGGCAGGAGCAGCCAGCCGCACAGCTGGCTACTAGGCGCCCCCCCCCCATGCTCCTGTCACCACCTTGGCCAGCTGAAGCAAAACCAGCAGCACAATGCCTTTTCATGGGTGCACTGGGACCAATGGCCACAGGGCTGCCCCATGTCTGCTACTGTCATCCCAGGAAGGCAGGCAAGGATTAGCAACCACTCCCTCTCCAGTCTGAGCTGTGATCTTGATGCCTAGGGCTGGGAGGAAGTGGGTCTGGGTGGGACTGGCACCCCTTCCCCTGTGGCCAGCTGTGGCCCCCTAGACCCATCTTTCAAATGCAGTGGCTCCATTCTTGGGTCCCCATTGCTACGTCCCTGGTCTTGTTGGCACTGCCATCCCCACGCTGCCCTTCTTGCAGATGTCTGTGCCAAATACTGCCTCTGTCAGCTACCCAGTGACTTGTCTCCTGTGTGCACAGAGCACAATCTGGAAGGCCACCAATGGCTGGTGGGACAACTTTTGGGCTGTGTGCTCTGGACTGAAAACTAGATATCCTTGGACTGGAAAATACCTAAGCCATGTACCCCAACATCTGCTATACCAAACTGTGCTGGTGAGGACACCAAGGATGTCTTGTTGTCCTTGTCACTGTGGGGCCTATGCCAGGTGTGTGGCTGACAGCACAGATCTGGACTCTGTCAAAAAACTAAAAGCCTGTGGTCAGTTTTCAGTCACATCTGCAAAATTTGCAAAGCAGATTTTATGCCAATAGCTCAAGGAAAACTGGGACACAGTAGCACCATCTAGATTCTAATGGTTCCCCAGATGCTGGGCCAGGACCTCTGTGCCTGCCAGGGTGCTGCCTTGGCAAGTGTGTGAGGAGGACAAGCCCATATGCTGATGGCTTCTGGAAAAAGCTAATCTGCAGCCTAGAGAGAGAGTCTTGCAGCTCTCTCCTTCCGTCCTGGGACATTCTGGCTTGAAGCTGGGGTAGGTGACCTGAGAGGGGAGATATACTGTGGGCAGGAGGCCGCCTGCCTTAGGGTTCAGCCCTGCAATGGTTTGGGAGCTCTGGTCTGCAGTGGAAGCAAGCACAATGGGGTGATGCAGGGAGTTGTCAGTGCCCCCAACTTCTACAGGTGCCCCATTTGTGCCCTGGCCTGATTTACTTGGCCATAGGGACCCCTTTTAAAAAGGAAGGAGCTGGCCCTACCCTCCAGGCAGCTGCAGGAACCTAGGGACTCAGTGGCAGAGTTGCTCTGCATCAGCCGTACCTGCTCTGGGGGCCACAGCAGCACCCACAAGCCCCATTACCACAGCAGCCACTTTCTGAACTGCTGCCAAAGCTGGGATTAGGCACCACCAGGATGGCAGTAGAAACTACAAGAAGCCTGATCCTGGCACAGAATGTGCCTTGCTCTCCCAGCACCCATGCTGCAGTGGAGACCACCCCAGCGGTCCTGGGATACAGCGGGGGGAGGAGGGGGATATGCCTGGAGTCTGTGGCCACACGGCAGCCCCAGCTATGTGTCCCACGGAGGCCAGGCCAGTGGCACATACCTGAGCCTCAGCAGCCTCAGGCCTGGGACACACTGAGCCAGGTGCTGGACTATAGGATGTGGGGTGGACCCGAGGCTGAGGCCGCGGCAGCACTGCCCCAGGCCTTGCAGTGGGAATAAGTAGTGCGGTGGTGAAGCTGTAGCAAGATGAGGTGAGGGTACCTGTCCACTCAGGAGAAGGTCCCCTCACCAGCTCCTACTGCATCCTTGTGAGTGGTCAGGATGCCTAGTGCAGACAACAGACAGGGAGTGCTGTTCCTGTGTGGCCCACACCACTGTCTACCCCCTTCAGTGCACAAATCCTCAGCCCTTGAGCCTCCTGCCACCGGCTTCCTGCTAGAACCCTGCTCTGGGAAGTGTGTGCTGGCTGAGCTGAGGCCTGGGGAGGGGGCCTGGGCTCAGGCCTCCACATCCCCTCTCCCAGCCTGTGCCCTGGGGACTTGAGCCCCCCAGGGCCTGATCCCTTGGAGACCTGAGCCCTCGAGTACCTAGCCGTGGGGATCTGAGTCCTGGGGACTTGAGTACCTGAGCCCCGAGTACCCGAGACATTGGGACCTGAGCCTTGGGAACCAGAGCCCTTGGGGACCTGAGTCCTGAGAACCTGAGCCCTGGGTACCTGAGCCCTGGGGTATCTGAGCCCATGGGGACCTGAGCCCTTGGGTACCTAAGCCCATGGTGGCCTGAGCCCTTGGGTACCACAGCCCTGGGGACCCAAGCCCTCACATTCTTCCTAAGGGAACCCGCTTCTTGGAGCACCGCCTGGCTGGCTCCCATACTGTACTGTTCTCCCAGGCAGGTTTTTCTTGGGGCTTGTTGTGCATGATAGCTATTCCTGGTCATAACCCTAGCAGGTATCTGTTTACAGTGTAATTATGCACTTACAGTGACGTACTCAACTTATTTCACATGCCACGTAATTATGTTACTTTTTTTTTCCCGAGACAGGGTCTCACTCTGTTGCCAGCCTGGAGTGCCATGGTGTCATCATAGCTCACAGCAATTTCAAAGTCCTAGGCTCAAGCCATCCTCCTGCCTAGCCCCCTGCCATTACACATGGATAATTTTTTCATAGCAAGACAGCATCTTGCTCTTACTCAGGCTGATCTTGACCTCCTGGCCTCAAGCAATCCTCTTGCCCTCAAACAATCCTCCTGCCTTAGCCTCCTGATTAGTTGGTACTATAGGTGTGAGGCACCACATCCAGCCTATATTTATTTATTTTATTATTATTATTTTTTGAGACAGAGTCTCATTTGTTGCCCTCAGTAGAGTGCCATGGCATCAGAGCACATAGCAATCTCAAACTCTTGGGCTTACTCCACCTCCCAAGTAGATGGGATTACAGGCACCTGCCACAATGCTGGCTTTTTTTTTTTTTCTTTTTTTTTAGAGAAGAGGTCTCCCTCGGGCTCAGGCTGGTCTCCAACCTGTGAGCTCGGGCAATCCACCCACCTCAGCCTCCCAGAGTGCTAGGATTACAGGAGGGAACCACTGCACCCAGCCTATTTTTTAAATAAATGACTTAAATAATACGTTAGTTAAGGCTGCTTTTTTAAATGGGCTGGTGTGTACAGATGATGCAGGCTGGCCAAAGCTGAACTCTCACCTAGCATAGCGCTCACCAAGACTGAAAAACCTTGATACAGTCCACTATCCTCGCCTGACTGCAGCTCCACTTGGAAGCCACCACTTTTCCATGTATGTCCTTCTCTGTACCAAGATACCAAGTTTCATAGAGATTAAAGTCAATTTTTTAAAAGTAAATAATATTTTTAAACTTTAAATAAAACTATGTAAAGGTAAGGTGGGAGGATCACTTTAGGTCAGGAGTTTGAGATCAGCCTAAGCAAAGTGAGACCCCGTCTCTATGAAAAAATAGAAAAAAAAGCTAGCTGGGTATGGTGGTAGGCACCTGTATTCCCAGCTCCTTGGGTGGCTGAGGCAGGAGGATCCCCTGAGCCCAGGAGTCTGAGGTTGCTGTGAGTTATGCCATGGCCCTCTACCCAGGGTGAGAGAGTGAAACTCAATCTCAAAACAAAACAAACAAAAAATATATATATATATAGTATACTCGCTCTAGCCTAACATAATTGAAAATTTGAATGAAGTAGATTTTCTTTACAAAATGTAGAAAACTGAGATCTCTAAGAATTCACACAGATGGATTCTTTTAAACATTCGAGAAACAAGATAATTCAAATGATATTTAGAATGTTCTTGGAATAAAGAAGGAAATCCTCTGGGTTATTTTCGTGAAATTAACATAAGAGCAGGCTCAGCGCCTATGGCTCAACCGGCTAAGGCGCCAGCCACGTACACCTGAGCTGGCGGGTTCGAATGCAGCCCGGGCCCGCCAAACAACAATGACGGCTGCAATCAAAAAAATGACTGGGCATTGTGGCGGGCACCTGTAGTCACAGCTACTTGGGAGGCAGAGGCAGGAGACTCGCTTGAGCCCAGGATTTGGAGGTTGCTGTGAGCTGTGATGACACAGCACTCTATCCAGGGTGACAGTTTGAGGCTCTGTCTCAAAAAAAAAAAAAACAAGAAAGAAATTAACATAAGAGCAATGCCAAAAATTGGCCAAGATATGGAGAGCAAGTGAGAGCACGCATGAGAGCTGAGGGTCAGTGCACAGTGCTAGCCAGAGAAGCTAAACCAGAGAGGAGCTGCCTGGCACTTCTTGGAGAACCCTCTGGGAAAATGGAATGGCTCAGAGTCAGGACAATCCTGCCACCCAAAGCTGTCCACAAGCACAGCCCACAGTTATGAATCAAGCCCCGGCTGTTGCCTGCCACCCCAGCACCTCTCTGCCTTCTTCCCCTATGGACAGTGTGGCTGACTATTTCCCACGCTTATGGGTACAGCAGGGGTGTGCAGGGCAGGTCCTGTATGAAAGCATCTCATTCTCCTCCAGCAAGGGGCCCAAGGGCTGCCGTGACCCTCTGCCCTGCCCTCCTCCCACCACCTCATTCTACCTTGAACAAGGAGAACCAAGATGACCAGCACCCAGAATGGGGAAACCCACAATGCCTAGCATCAGGTCAGAAATCCCCAGGCACGGTAAAGAAGCAGGAAGAAGGTCTATAAGGAGAAAGGCTCTGATGGTCTGACCCTGCACAGACATGCAGCAAAGATAGCACAGAGCATCGTGAATTTAAGTGGCAAGTAACACACAGGAAAGCTTAGTAAATAACAGGAAACTCACCTAAGTGTATACATCATAAATAGACATGAATGGCAATTACTACCAGTTATTCAAAAAAAATTTTGAGCGTATGAAAGTTGTTGAATTGGCTCGGCGCCTGTGGCTCAACGGGCTAAGGTGCCAGCCATGTACACCTGAGCTGGCGGGTTCGAATCCAGCCCAGGCCCGTCAAACAACAATGACAGCTGCAACCAAAAAATGGCTGGGCGTTGTGGTGGGCGCCTGTGGTCCCAGCTACTTGGGAGGCAGAGGCAAGAGACTCGCTTGAGCCCAGGAATTGGAGGTTGCTGTGAGCTGTGATGCCACAGCACTCTATCCAGGGTGACAGCTTGAGGCTCTGTCTCAAA
>CAUYRH010148612.1:0-13785 GCA_963574655.1 Perodicticus potto | reverse complement strand
ACCAAGGACAGAAAATGACATACTATTTATATGTGTATTCTATTTGCCTGCCACAGAGCCTGGACAGGTGGAGTCTCAGACCGAGTTCTGTGAGCTGACCTGCAGTAAGGACAGGGGGCATTGGCAGCTGCCTTGGGAAGTGATCCTAGGAAGCAAGTGAGGGATGGAGAAATGGGAGAAGGAATGGAGAAAGAAAAGAAGATGAGCCTGTGTTAACAAGCAAGCCTCCAGGTGAACAGCTGGGACTCAATCTTATTATGGGCTGAATACATCCCAGAACCTTGCCATGAAGGGACAAACAGTCTGGGGCATTTCCCCACCAACTCCCCACTGGGTTGATCCAATCACAGGCTGAGGGCACTATCCCCTCTACCACCTGCCTCCGTGACCCCAACAAAAAAATCCCCTCAGACATAGAGATTCAGGAGCAGCCCATTGCAGGTGACCTCTGTGAAGACCCAGGTCAGGGACCAGACTGCAAGGTCAAGCTCAGTGCTCTGTGACCATGGGCAAGTCACTTCCCCTTTCTGGGCATTACCATCTCAGTCTAAACTGTGTGTTTTAAATCTTTATATTCCCTCCAAGACTGAGCATCGGTAAGTCTAAAAACCAGATGGCCAGACTCAGAAAACTGCTTCTCACACAGATAAAAATGATCTATTATGAGCATTCCACTTGTTAGCTTTTAACTCTGGACTCTTCAAGGACTTGAACAGACATGTGGAGATATGTATGTATTAGGGGATCACTGAGGCACTGTTTGTAGCTGTAAAACTTTGGAAACCACCTAAATACCCTTCAATTAGGGACCAGCTGAATACAATTTGTATATTCATATTCTGGCATGTTCTCTTGCAATTAAAAGAACTGAATCTATATGTGTCATGATGGGTAGAGTTCAAAAAAATATTGCTATTGAAAAAAAAGGCAAGATGCAGAATGTTATATATAGTATGACACCATTTAAGAAAACACGCACACATTAGAGCTTTCTCACGGGTAAGTTACATATATGGAAAAGTATTTTTAAAGGCCTGAAGTAACAACACAAACTTACTTTCAAGTTATTTTGGAAAGACTCAGAAATATAAAACTGCATTTATATGAGTGGCTACTTTCAGGCAGGGAGTGCAGAGGCAAAAACAGGGCTAGCAACTGCAGATGTGGCTGGGAATGGTCCATTATATTGTTCTAATTTATAAAAGCAGACTTGATTCATGAACTTTTAAGCAAATTTAAAAAGTCTAGTACACAGCCTGGCATCCATAAGGCGGAAAGAACATGGAGAATAGAGTCAGAGAGACCTGGTGATTCTGTCAGATAACTTCTCTACAACGAGCCTGTGCCTCCACAGTTGCAAGATGGACACAAGACTCTGACTTTGCGAAGCTGGACATCTTTAGAGTCACCTGCAGTGTCTTCCTTCTGGGGCACAAGTTTGTATTCACCTACTATTTGGGTGGTATAAATTCTAGCTGTGTTTTTTTATACTTAAAATTTTGGTTTTAAAGAATCATTCCTTTACTGAGTTTAAAGTTGAGGATCCTCCCCAATCCCAGTGGAATCTGGGAAACTGACTGAATGAACTCAGGATGAATGAAGTTTTTGATGTTTTCTTAATCACTGTAAGTAGGGGTGTCCAACCCGCAGCTCATGGGCCACATGCAGACTATTTGAGGCCTACTGTGCTTACCTGTGGTGTCTGAGATCACAAAAAGAATGCATGGACCTTTTATTTTGCTCATCAGCTTTTATTAGTGTTTGTGTATTTACTATGTGGCCTGAGACAACTTTTATTCTTCCAAAGTGCATCAGAAATGCCAAAAGGTTGGACACTCAGTCAGCGTCGGAACTGAGCAACATTTCAGCCAAACGTGAATGTGCCATGCTGCCTGGCTTTGTGGGTGTCAGTGAGAGTTTATGAGGCATCACTCCACAATGAAAACATCAGGGGCTTTTATTAAAGTCAAAGGGACAAGCCATGTGGCTGAGTTAATACCTCTGGGGTGAAGTCCAACCAGAAGAACCTGCTAGCGCAGATGGGCATTTTATGCAATGGTGTGTGAAGGTGTCCAAGCCTCATGTTTGTATCCAGGCTGGTTTTCCATGTGGGATTCTGTCCCCATGTTAATTTTTGCATGCAATTCCTCCTGCCCAAATAATAACGATCACAATGATACCTACCATTTGTACAGAGCAACATTAGTTAGCAGGCACCACACTGAGGCCTCATCTCATCCTCGTAGCAGCCCTGGAAACAAAGCCTCCATGTCCCCATTTTACAGAGGAATACACCAAGGCTCAGAGAGCATGGAAGGACAGGAGAGCAGAGGCACTGCCAATTTCGAGGGGCTCGGCTTTTTGATGTCACCACCCCCTGCACCCCGCACACAGCATGTTTATGGCTCCCTGAAGTCCATGGTTTCTGTGATGTGTGATTTGTGGAGAAAGAAATCACTTTCAGAGATTTCCTTTTTGGAGAGCTCTATTCCTAGGACTTAACCCTCAGAAACAGAAAGTTTAAAAATTAAACTACAAGTCAGAGAAAAAAAATAGACTTCTATGACACGATTTAAAGGGAAAAGTAAGATCCATTCTTCAAGGCAGCACACCCAGAACGCAGACAAGGGAGGAGCGCCATTTCTACCAGTTAATCCGTGCGGAGGCCAGGAGGGAATGAAGCGGTTTCCTCCCCTGCTTCCTCCTCCCTTGCTCTGTCCCCTATCTTCTTCCTCCTCGTCGTCAGTTTCTCCCCCCTCCACCTCCTTTTGCTGCACAGGAATTAAGCGGGAGCACTTACCTTATGAAGCACCCTAGGCGCCTGGTTCTTTTCTGCAGCTTTTATTTATTTATTTTTTGCCATAAGCTTGCTCCTGGCTAGCTAAAGAGTAAAATGCTTCACCGTGTCAAGGAATTTCTTTCTTTCTTTTCTTTTTTTTCCTTCAAACTCAACTTCAGATAAGGAAGACGGAGAGCTTCAGTGGAACAATCAGTTAGCATGTGGTGCTTACGTGACGAGGAAAATAGAAATCGGAAAAGTTTGTAGGAAGGGAAACACAGAATGAGCGTATGGCTACAGTTTTACCTACAGTCTGACTCCAAAACCTTCTCCTGGCTACTGACACCTATGTGTGTTTCAAAACTGCCTTATTCTTCATGGAAAGGTCTACTTTAACTCCCCGTGTATGACTACATTGATGTACACGAAACATACTAAGAAGAGGACCGAGCTTGAGTTCATCTCTGTATCTTCCTGCATTCTTAGCATCAGGCCACGCATAGAATAAGTGCTCCATAAATGATCAAATGCTCGTGGAATAAATGGATGGGCCAGGGACAACCACGGTGTGTTAACTGCTCAGCCTCTCTTGATATGAAATCTCAGTGTAGACAGCAATGCGGATGGGCCAGCAGAGATCTTGCACAGACCCAGTGAAGGTTTCCCTTACGCAGAGTCCTCGCAGGCTGAAGACGGTGAATAGGAGCCCAGGAAGGCTGCAGCAGCTCCCTGAACAGGCTGGAAGGCAACACTCCAAAGTCGCATGGATAACAGACATAGTTGCTTTGATTATCTTCTCTGGGGAGAAAAGGTCACTGAAATAAGATTGGCCTGACCCAAATTGTTCAGAGGAAGTATGCTGGAGACAAAAGTTTTGGGGGTCAACTATGTTCGAGAAATGCTGTGTTAAGCTAAGTTAAGCAAAGTCCTTTACTTCTGGACTTGTCTAAACAAATGCATATGTAAACATTCAAAGGAGAAAAGAATGAAGGTAGCACTTCTCTACTTACATGCCCATAGAAATTATAGTTTCAGAGCATCACACAAGGCTGCCATTCCACAGGAAATGACAGGATACCTCATCCAGGTACTTAAAAGTGTAAGCCTGGGCAAAAATAAATATCCCTTATTTAAAAATATAAGAATTATTTCTCAAGTAAAGGACCCAGGCTGTAGGCAAGACAAGAAGTCAGCTTTCTTTTCTCCATACAGACTGGCCAATCCCACAGGACAGAGGAGGAGGACTTTGAGATCCATGCTTCACACCTACCTATCTTTGTCTCTCTAAACTGTGGCAAGGTCTGAACTTCAAAATGTTTGCTGAATCTAAACTCTTCTCGCCACTTCCCCTGCTACCAGCCCGCAGGCCACCATCATCCTGGGACACTATTATACAATGTTCTCCTGCCTGTTCTTCCCACTTGGGGTTAATTTTAGGTGTCAGTTTGACCAGCTAGGAGATGCCCAGACAGCGGTTAAAAGATTATCTCTGGACTCGGCGCCTGTGGCTCAGCGGGCTAAGGCGCCAGCCAGGTACACCTGAGCTGGCGGGTTCGAATCCAGCCCGGGCCTGCCAAACAACGACGGCTGCAACCAAAAAATGGCCGGGCGTTGTGGCGGGCGCCTGTAGTCCCAGCTACTTGGGAGGCGGAGGCAGGAGACTCGCTTAAGCCCAGGAATTGGAGGTTGCTGTGAGCTGTGATGGCACAGCACTCTATCCAGGGTGACAGCTTGAGGCTCTGTCCCAATAAAATAAAATAAAATAAAATAAAAAAGACTTCTTGAAATGGGCGGCGTGTGAGGCTCAGTGGGTAGCACGCTGGCCCCATATACCAAGGGTAGCAGGTTCGAACCTGGCCCCAGCCAAACTGCAACAAAAATAGCCGTGCGTTGTGGTGGGCGCCTATAGTCCCAGCTACTCGGAAGGCTGAGCCAAGAGAACCGCCTAAGCCCAGGAGCTGGAGGTTGCTGTGATCTGTGACACAACAGCACTCTACCTAGGGTGATAAAGTAAGACTCTATCTCTAAAAAAAAAAAAAAACAAAGAAAAACTCCTTGAAATGTTCTTGCATGGGGAAAGACCAGAAACACTAGATAAAGTCCAAAGAGGTTGTCATTCTGGCCCCAACACAAAAGCCACCCAGAAGGATCGGAATTTTATAATCCTGATTAAGGTAAGATTTATTAACATCCTTCACAAGATAGAGATGCTTATTCTTATAAAATAGCTTAACTCTCTCCATGCCACAATTAGATAACCTGTGCTGAAAAGTAACCAGCTCCTAGCAGAATAGTTGAGAATGCTAATTTAAGTAAGCTCAGTAGGCTCGGCACCTGTAACTCAGAGGTTAGGGCGCAGGACACATACACTGGGGCTGGCGGGTTTGAACCCAGCCTGGGCCTGCTAAACAACGACAACCACAATAACAACAACAACAAAATAGCTGGGCATTGTGGCCGGCTCCTGTAGCCCCAGCTACTTGGGAGGCTGAGGCAAGAGAATTGCTTGAGCCCAACAGTTTGAAGTTGCTGTGAGCTGTGACACCACGGTGGTCTACTGAGCGCAACATAGTGACACTCTGTCTCAAAAAAATAATTTTTTTTTTGTCAAATTCATTGGGTTATTTGTTGGATTATTCATTGGGTTATCTGTCTCAAAAAAATAATTTTTTTGATCAAATTCATTGGGTTATTTGTTCATAATTGTAAGGTCTGTAATGATTTGACAACTATTGGCTGAAAGAAAAATTGACTTGAAAGAAAAAAAGGTGTGTGTGTGTGAAGTGGGAGGAGATTTGAGTCTGTTTTGACAGGTCATATGAAGCTATTAACTTTTTCAAGGAACATTCCTCCCACTTCAGCCTAAAAATGGAGATCAAACAAGTGGGGGGTGTGTGTGGAATTTTTTTATGGTTTTAGAGATGGAGCTGTTGGCTCTATTAGCTGCCCATTTGTCTGCAAGCTGCTTTCTCCTCCCATTCTGTGCTCCCTGCCATCACAGTGCAGCCACAGGCCCAGGAAGAGACTCCCTCCGGAGCTGATGGCAGTGGCATTTTGCAAAGTGCTGGCAGGGGGTGGGCTATAAAAAACAATTTGGACTGGGAACAAAAGGCATCAATCACAGTAGTGTCATCAACCCTTGATTTGGATGAGGGGAGAGAACTTTTTTGAGTCACTCTGGAAGCATTAAAGGAAGAGACATTTTATTTAGTCATCTCTCCTTTCTAATGGACTAAAAGGTCTAATTAGATTAACAGAAAAGCTAATGCATGACTGTTTCACAAAAATCTTATCCTTTAGTCAAGTCCTTTAATGAAGTGGGAAAAACTTATCTCATGTACAGCCAGAAATAACTGGTCTCTACCTATAGAAGTAAACCTCTCTAATTAAAGGCTTTCTTAAATCTGGGAGCTTCTGAGATTTACTTAACTTTTATAAAGCAATTATGGATCTTAAATGGCAAGTGTAAAGTTAGTATAGGGAATGTTATTAGTGAAGGGACTGACAAAAATAAAGACCACCCCCCAAATATAATAAAATAAAGAACCCAAGAAAAGCAATGAATGTCACAAAAACAGCAAACTGAAAATAATTAGGCCATCCCTGAACCACTGATTAAACTTTAATCGAAATAGTTCTTTTTTGTTTGTTTGTTTTCTTTGAAACAGAGTCTCAACCTGTTACCCTGGGTAGAGTGCCATGTGGCATCATAGCTCACAGCAACCTCCAACTCTTGGGCTCAAGCGATCCTCTTGCCTCGGTTTTTCTATTTTTAGTAGAGACTGGGTCTCGCTTTTGCTCAGGCTGGTCTCCAACTCCTGAGCTCAAGCAATCCATCCTCCTCAGCCTCCCAGAGTGCTAGGATTATAGGCATGAGACACCGTGCCCGGCCAGCTAAATAGTTCTTATAAAGACTTAACTGGGCTCACCACCTATAGTTCATCAGCTAAGGCGCCAGCCACATACACTGGAGCTGGCAGATTCAAACCCAGCCTAGGCCTGCCAAACAACAATGACAACTACAACCAAAAAACAGTCAAATGTTGTGGTGGGCGCCTGCAGTGCTAGCTACTTGGAAAGCTGAGACAATAGACTCGCTCAAGCCCAAGAGTTGGAAGTTGCTGTGAGCTGTGATGCTACCGCACTCTACAGGGCAATATAGTGAAACTCTGTCTCAAAAAAAAAAGACAACTGCATAAGAGAAGTGGCAGTATTCCTGAGCTGGAAAAGTACTTCTCCAACACTATAAAACTGTGATGCTGGCTCGGCGCCTGTGGCTCAAGCGGCTAAGGCGCCAGCCACATACACCTGAGCTGGCAGGTTTGAATCTAGCCCAACCCACCAAACAACAATGACGGCTGCAACCAAAAAATAGCCAGGCATTGTGGCGGGTGCCTGTAGTCCCAGCTACTTGGGAGGCGGAGGCAAGAGAATCGCTGGAGCCCAGGAGTTGGAGGTTGCTGTGAGCTATGATGCCAGAGCACTCTACCCAGGGCGACAACCTAAGGCTCTGTCTCAAAAAAAAAAAAAAGACAACTGTGATGCTTTCAAATCAAACTGATCCATGGCACCCTTCATCTAGGACAAATAAATTATTATGCTAGGCCCACTTCTTTAAGCATTACCTTATTTTTCAGAAGCTCCCACCAATCGAAACTGAGGTGAGAATGTCCAGGTTAGATATATACTATATTTCTCAGTTAACTATGAAAGACTGGCAAGAGTCCTGGGAAGAGAGATCTTCTAGATGCTACCCAAGATCTAAATTTTTAAGGAAGTAAAGAATCTAAACTTCTTTTTTTTTGAGACAGAGCCTCAAGCTGTCACCCTGGATAGAGTGCCATGGCATCACAGCTCACTGCAACCTCCAATTCCTGGGCTCAAGCGAGTCCCCTGCCTCTACCTCCCAAGTAGCTGGGACCACAGGCGCCCACCACAACGCCCGGACATTTTCTGTTTGCAGCCGTCACTGTTGTTTGGCGGCCTAGGCTGGATTCAAACCCACCAGCTCAGGTGTACATGGTTGGCGCCTTAGCCCGTTGAGCCACAGGCGCCGAGCTGAATCTAAACTTCTGTTCAGTTCCAAGTTGCAAGAGAGCTACATAGTTGCAGACTTTCTTCTTTGGCTCTCTTAAGTTTGAGTCCTGCAGAAAGGAAGTATACAAAGTGAACTCATATATCTTGATTAACATGGATACCACATTATCATTCAAGGTGAGAAAAATGCATTAAGGCACCAGTATTAACAACCAAAAAATATGTGCATAGCACTTTGCACTTTGGTATTACCTAACAAACTACTCCTCTTCCAACTACCTAGCTAGTAAATTAGAAATCACACCTGATTTTCCTCTTCACCCTCTGCTGCACTTCCCAGTTCCTGGCCCATGAAATAATGAAACGAAATATGTGCAAAATGTGACTGGGTGCCCATAGCTCAGTGGTTAGGGTGCCGGCCACATGCTCCAGGGCTGGCGGGTAAGAATCCGGCTTTTGCCTGTTAAACAAAACAAAACAAAACGAAACAAAAATATGTGCAAAATGAAAGAATCCTGTATTATTTTCCATTTGCATGTACATTTTATCTCCAAAATATATCTCAAACGAGTCTGTTTTTCTCCTCATTTATTTTTTACTTATTTATTTATTTTGAGACAGAGTCTCACTTTCTTGCTCTGGTATAGTGCTGTAGCGTCACAGCTCACAACAACCTCAGACTCCTGGGCTAAACTGATTCTCTTGCCTCAGCCTTCCAAGGAGCTAGGATTACAGGCACCCGCCACAACGCCCAGCTATTTTTAGGGGTCTCACTCTAGCTCAGGCTGTTATCAGACCTGTGAGCTCAGGCAATTCACCCACCTCCGCCTCCTAGAGTGCTGGGATTATAGGCGTGAGCCACCGCACCTGAATCCCCTTATTTATTGGTTGGTTGATTGAACAATTGACAGGGTCTCACTCTGTTGCCCAGGCTAGAGTTCAGTAGCATCATCACAGCTCACTGCAACCTCAAATTCCTGGGCTCAAGAGATCCTCCTATCTCAGTCTTCCAGGTTGCTAGGACTACAGGTATATGCCACCACACCTGGCTAATTTCTACATTTTTTGTAGACAGGGGTCTTACTATGTTGCACAGGCTGGTCTCAAACTCCTGGCCTCAAGCATTCCTCCTGGATTGGCTTCTGAAAGTAGTAGGAAAGTCTGGACTGGAGCTGACTACCAACATGGGATTTTTCTGCTACAGAAAATGCTGCTTCTGGCTGGTTGCCCGTCCTCAGTGGTTAGAGGGCCGGCCACATGCTCTGAGGCTGGTGGGTTCAAACCTGGCCTGGGCTTGCTAAACAAAACAAAAAATAGCTGGGCATTGTGGTGGGCCCCTGTAGCCCCAGCTACTTGGGAGCCTGAGGCAAAAGAATCGCTTGAGCCCAAGAGTTTGAGGTTGCTGTTAGCTATGATGCCACAGCACTCTACTGAGGGTGACAAAGTGAGACTCTGTCTTAATTTAAAAAAAAAAAAAAGAAAAGAAAAGAAAAGAAAAGAAAGAAAGAAAATGCTGTCTCTTTTTTACATGAGAGAGGCTTTGAATGTAGAAATGACCTCCTAAAGTGGTCATATTGGAATCCCGCTGATGCCGGAATGTCAGGTTCTTGGTCTCAGCGATTCGAAGAAGGAATCGACGGACCACAAGAGTAGTGGTAAGTCAGGATTTATTTACAAGAAAGGAAAATTAGAAGTATAAGAAAAACCAGACCTCCAGGCAAAGAGGACCCAGGAAAGGAACAAGCTCTCCTGTTCTCTCTGACGTCCTGCCGAGGTCTGCCCCTGAGCTCTCTGCTCAGGGGTTTATATAGTCCCAGGGAGTTGTTTTGCCCAGAACTTCTCAGGGGGTGGGTCTTCGTCAGTTACAGCCAGCTGTCCAATGAAGACCCAGGCCCTGGAAACTGACATGATATTGACCAGTCAGATGTGCAGGAAGAGCAGACAGCAAGGAGCCATCCATGAAATGTACCAGCAAGAAGAGCAAGGGAAGGAGACAGCAAGGTACCAGTGTCTTCCGCACAGGTGTCTGGCCCTTCCGCAAGCTGGTTCCTCCATCCGCCACAGCATCAGCGCTGCCAGGGCCAAGGCAGCGGTTGTAGGGCTGCCTTGTCCTGCATTACCACTGTAAAAATTACTTATATATTCCTGGCCATTGTCAAAATATAGCAATTTAGGCTTGGCGCCTGTGGCTCAAGAGGCTAAGCTGCCAGCCACATACACCTGAGCTGGTGGGTTCGAAACCTGCCTGGGACCTCCAAACAACGATGGCTGCAACTAAAAAATAAACAGGTGTTGTGGCGGACGCCTGTAATCCCAGCTATTTGGGAGGCTGAGGTAAGAGACTTGCTTAAGCCCAGGAGTTGGAAGTTGCTGTGAGCTGTGATGCTATGGCACTCTACCCAGGGTGACAGCTTGAGGCTCTGTCTCAAAAAAAAAGAAATACATATATATATAAAACAATGTATTATTTCTTTCTTTCTTTTTTTTTTTGCAGTTTTTGACCAGGGCACCACCTCCGGTATATGGGGCTGACGCCCTACTCCTTTGAGCCATAGGCACCACCCATATTATTTCTTATAATTTATTTATTTTTTTGAGACAGTCTCAAGCTGTGGCCCTGGATAGAATGCCATGGCATCATAGCTCACAGCATCCTCCAACTCTTGGGCTCAAGTGATCCTCTTGCCTCAGTTTTTCTGTTTTAGAGATGGGGGTCTTACTTTTTTGCTCAGGCTGGTCTCAAATTCAAGAACTCAAACAATCCACTGCCTTGGCCTCCCAGAGTGCCTGGATTATAGGTGTGAGCCACTGTACCTGGCCTTACTCTAATTTTTTAAATTTGGGATTGTTTTCCCAACAAAACACCAAAGGTGTTTTGAAATACAGAGGTCACAGTCTCAGAAGGAATATGTGGAAAAATTCAGAAAAATACCAACATTGATAACTTGCAAAACATCTTAGTGATATGGCTTAAAGATAGTCTATTGAAAAGGAATTATTGCTAACCCTTTTAAAGCTGACATCCAGGCCAGATATGGTGGCTCATGCCTGTAATCCTAGCAAGACATCAGTTTGTAAAAAGACCAGGACAGGCTCAGCACCTGTAACTCAGCAGCTAGGGCACCAGCCACATACACCAGAGCTGGTGGGTTTGAATCCAGCCCAGGCCTGCCAAACAACAATAACAACAACCACCAAAAAATAGCCGGGCGTTGTGGTGGGTGCCTGTAGTCCCAGGTACTTGGGACTTGGAAGTAGCTGAGGCAGGAGAATCACTTAAGCCCAAGAGTTTGAGGTTGCTGTGAGCTGTGATGCCATTGCTCTCTACCCAGGGCAATAGCTTGAGACAAAAAAAAAAAAAAAAAAAGACCAGGGTAGCTGTTGTGTAGAACAGTCCATCTTCTGAATTTTTCTTTTCTTTTTTTTGGGAGACAGAGTCTCTGTTACCCTGAGTGTGGCATCATAGCTCACAGGAACCTCAAATTCTTGGACTCAAGTGATCTTCTTATCTCACTCTCCCAGATAGCTGGGATAAAGGCATCTACCATAATACAAAGCTAGTTTTCCTATTTTTTTTTTATTTTTTGGCAGTTTTTGGCTGGGGCTGGGGCTGGGTTTGAACCTACCACCTCTGGCATATGGGGCCAGCACCCTACTCCTTTGAGCCACAGGTGCCGCCCTAGTTTTCCTATTTTTAGTACAGACTATGTCTCACTTTTGTTTAGGCTGGTTTCAAACTCCTGAGCTCAAGCAATCCACCCAGCTCAGCCTCCAAAGGTGCTGGAATTGCAGTGGTAAGCCATTGGGCCAGTGTTTCTGATTACATCTTTACAGTGTCCTGTAGACCACTGTATCGCCTACATTACTGTTAGTCAAAATGTGGAGTAAAGGCTTGATATTGTAAAGACCAAGCTGACGCCATTTTATTAAAACTAACTCCATCTTGTTCCTCAGCCTTCATTTTGCAGCAGCATGCATACCGAAAGCGTTGAGTAACTCACTCCCTCCTCCGCCCCTCGTCCTTGTGTCTGCCCAGAGTGATAGCAGCTCCTTCCCAGACTAGCCAAGGACAAGTATTACTCAGTCCCCTAGACCTCTATCAGCTCACCCCACACCTCCTCCCTTTTTCCTTTCTGTACCCTTAAAAACCCCCTCCTTTTCCAGGCCGTGGGCTTCTCCGTTTTCCTGCTGCGCCAGGTGTGAGAGGCCCCCAAGCCCCGGCTTGTGAATAAACCTCTTGCTATTGCATTGGATTTAGTCTCTCAGTGATTTATGTGGGGGATCCCTTGAGCTGGGCACAACAATACATGGTATCAGCTGGGTGTGGTGGCTTATGCCTCTAACCCTAGCACTTTTAGGAGGCTAGGGCTGGAGGATCACTTGAGGCTAGGAGTTTAAGACCAGCCTGGGCAATAGCAAGACCCCATCTCTACAAAAATTAAAAAGTTATCCAAGCATGATAGCATGTGCCTGTAGTCCCAGCTACTTGGGAGGCTAAGGAGGAAGAATTACTTGAGCCCAGGAGTTTCAGGTTGCAGTGAGCTACCATTGATGATGCCACTGCCCTCCAGGCTGGGCAATAGGGCAAGACCTTGTCTGAAAAATAAATGGGGCCAGGCATGGTGGCTCACACTTATAATCCTAGCACTCTAGGAGGCCAAGGCAGGTGGGTCGCTTGAGCTCAGGAGTTTGAGACCATCCTAAGCAAGAGTGAGACCTCTGTCTGTACTAAAAACAGAAAAAACAGCCAGGTATAGTGGCACACACCTGTAGTCTCAGCTACTTGGGAGGCTGAGGTAAGAGAATTATTCAAGATCGAGAGTTTGAGTTTGCTGTGAGCCATGATGATGCCATAGAACTCTACCCAGGGCAATAAAGTGAGATTCTGTCTCAAAAATAAATAGAATAAATAAATAAAATAAGGTACACATTTAGTCTAGAATACATCACAGATGAATAACATGTTTCATTTTGCATTGAATCAAGAGATAAATAATATTTGAATGTATTCCCATCATTGATATGAAAAATTAATGATTATGATAATGATAGTCATATCTTTATTCCTTCCCCAGCCCCAAATGTATTTTATAAATAGTTTTGTGGGGTTTTTTTTGTTTGTTTGTTTGTTTGCAGTTTTTGGCTGGGGCTGGGTTTGAACCCACCACCTCTGGCATATGGGGCCAGTGCCCTACTCACTGAGCCACAGGCGCCGCCCCATGGTTTTTCTTTTCTTTTTTTTGATTCAGACTTTCACTTTGTCGCCCCAGTAGAGTGTGGTGGCATCATAGCTCACAGCTATGAGCTCACAACCTCAAACTCTTGGACTCAAACGATTCTCTTGTCTCAGCCTCCCAAGTAGCTAGGACTACAGTTAGCCAGCACAACACCTGGCTATTTTTTAGAGATGGGGTCTCACTCTTGCTCAGGCTGGTGTCCAACCTGTGAGTTCAGGCAATCCACCTGCCTCGGCCTCCCAGAGTGCTAGGATTACAGGCATGAGCCACTGTGCCCAGTGGTTTTATAAACAATGTTTTTTGTTTTTTTTTTATTGAGGCAGAGTCTTACTTTGTCACACTTGGTAGAGTGCAGTGGCATCATAGCTCACAGCAACCTCCAACTCCTGGGCTTAGGTGATTCTCTTCCCTCAGCCTCCCTAGTAGCTGGGACTACAGGCGCCCACCTGGCTATTTTTTTTTGTTTAGCAGGGCTGGGTCAGGTTCAAACCCACCAGTCCCGGAGCACGTGACCGGCGCCCTAACCACTGAGCTATGGGCGCCACACCAAGTTTTATAAAAAGTTTTTTTTTTTTTTTGTTTGAGACAGATCCTCAAGCTGTCGCCCTGGGTAGAGTGCCGTGGCATCACAGCTCACAGCAACCTCCAATTCCTGGGCTCAAGCGAGTCTCTTGCCTCCGCCTCCCAAGTCGCTGGGACTACAGGCGCCCGCCACAACGCCCAGCCATTTTT
>CAUYRH010148608.1:0-35993 GCA_963574655.1 Perodicticus potto | reverse complement strand
CCTGAATAGAGTGCCGTGGCATCACAGCTCGCAGCAACCTTCAATTCCTGGGCTCAAGCGAGTCTCCTGCCTCTGCCTCCCAAGTAGCTGGGACTACAGGTGCCTGCCACAATGCCCGGCCATTTTTTGGTTGCAGCCGTCGTCGTTGTTTGGAGGGCCCGGGCTGGATTTGAACCCGCCAGCTCAGGTGTACATGGCTGGCGCTTTAGCTCGTTGAGCCACAGGCACCGAGCCATAACTCGGCTATTTTGAGTAAGAGTGTAATGAACATGGAAGTACAGGCATCTTTATGACAAGTGGATTTCAGATATTTGGGATAAGTACCTAGAATTGGATCATATGGTAGTTTTAGTATATTATTTTATAGATCCATAAATGCTATAGTAATTTACATTCCCACTAACAGTGTACTAGAGTTTTCTCTATATCTTTGCTATTAAAAGCAATGCTTTAGGCTTGGCGCCTGTAGCTCAGATGGCTAGGGCGCCAGCTACATAGACCAGAGCTGGCGGGTTCAAATCCAGCCTGGGCCTGCCAGACAACAATGACAAATACAACCAAAACAAACAAAAAAAATAGCCAGGTGTTGTTGCAGGCACCTGTGGTCCCAACTACTTGGGAGGCTGAGGCAAGAGAATCGCTTAAGCCCAAGAGTTGGAGGTTGCTGTGAACTGTGAGGCCACAGCACTCTACCTAGGGCGACAGCTTTAGACTCTGTCTCAAAAAAAAAAAAAAAAAAAAATGCTTCAGTAAATAGTTTGTTGTGTACCACATGAACTGGCACTTTTACCAGATTAAAACATTTGTTTTTTCAATATTAAGATTATTTTCAGGTTACTCTCTAGAACGGTTATAATGATTTTCAATCTTTTCAAAAGTGTGTACGAGTGTACCTTTCTTGAATCCTCTTTCACACACTCTTTTTAATTTTTGTTATTTTAATAGGTAAAATAAGTAACCATTTTGTGGCTTCATTTTATATTCTTTCATTTTTTGTAAGGTCAGATGCCTTTTATCTTGTTAGTCATTTGGATTTTTTTTTCTTTTCTTTTCTTTTTTTTTTGGGACAGAGTCTCACTATATCGGCCTCAGTAGAGTGCTGTTGCTTCACAGCTCACAGCAGCTTCAAACTCTTGGGCTTAAGCAACTCTCTTGCCTCAGTCTCCCAAGTAGCTGGAACTACAGGTGCCCACCACAACACTCGGCTGTTTTTTGGTTGTAGTTGTCATTGTTGTTTGGCAGGCCCAGGCTGGGTTCGAACCTGCCAGCTCCGGTGTATGTGGCGGGCACCCTAGCTGCTGAGCTACAGGCACCAAGCCTGGATTTTTTCATTTCTATCTGTAGGGTCACTTTTTTACATTGGGAATATTCTAATATGAGTGTTCAAAGTAAAATTTTCTAGTTTTCTCTGTCTTTTAACTTTTATGTTGTATTTTACCATTTAGAAGTTTTCTTTAAGGCCAGGCATGGTGGCTCATGCCTGTAATCCTAGCACTCTGGGAGGCTGAGGCAGGTGGATTGCCTGAGCTCAGGGGTTCAAGACCAGCCTGAGCAAAAACAAAACCCCATCTCTACTAAAAATAGAAAAATTAGTTGGACATGGTGGCATATGCCTGTAGTCCCAAGTAATTGGGAGGCTGAGGCAAGAGGATTGCTTGAGCCCAAGAGTCGGAGGTGGCTGTGAGCACTCTACCAAGGGTGACAAAGTGGGACTCTGTCTCCAAAAAATAAACAAATTAAAAAAGAAAAAGAAGTTTTTTTATAGTTCCAGGGTTTTCTCTGTTGCTATTATGGTCTTCCTACTTGAGTACTTAAATTTAAATTTTTATAAATTTCTAAAGTATTTGTGTTTTTAGATGTCTTAATCCATCTGAAATTCATTTTCTATACATGATGCCAGATCTGATGAACAGTACTTCCAATGGGTAGTGAAATATGCAAGCAGCATTCATTTCCCCATGGAAGTGAAATGGCACCTTTGTTTTAATTTCTGATTATATTTTGATCCAAAGTTATTTTTTAAATGAAGAAATGAGAAGTTGACTTGGCGCCCGTAGCACAGTGGTTACAGTGCCAGCCACATACACCAAGGCTGGCAGGTTTGGACCTAGCCTGGGCCAGCTAACAATGACAACTACAACAAAAAATAGTTGGGCGTTGTGGCAGACACCTGTAGTCCGGGCTACTTGGGAGGCTGAAGCAAGAGAATCGCTTAAACCCAAGAGTTTGAGGTTGCTGTGAGCTGCAACACCATGACACTCTACCGAGGGCTGCAAGGTGAGACTCTGTCTCAAAAAAAAAAAAGAAATTGTTTTTTAGTTTCTTTCAACACAAATTTATTGAGCACTTACTATGAACTATACAGGCATCTTGCTTAAAGGTGAAATTTCAAACATGCCTGTACTCTTGAATTTTGTACAGATTAAAAGACAATGTTATCAGTACAGATGCCAAGGATTAAGATGTGATGGTTGTGCTGGTTATTAATATGCTAATAGCTTGAATATATTTAAGACATGCATGGTCATTGCAGTCATTTTAATAAAGACATTTTAGTACTTTACATGCCAGATACTCTGTTATCTATAAAATATACTCAAATTTATGAGCTAAATTGTAAGTCTGTTTAAGTTTTTTCTAGTGTATTCGCCCTATTGTTTATATTAGTAAATAACTTTATATAATAATAGTATTAAAAAGAGGTTTAAGTTCACAAATAATTGTCAAATGATCATTATAGGCAGTAAATAAATATTTTGAACTCTTTAGCAAGTCTTGACAAAAAACAAACTTTCCCAAGAGTTTGAGATTGCTGTGAGCTGTGACTCCATGGCACTCTACCCAGGCGACAAAGTGCTGTCTCAAAAAAGAATAAAAGAAACTTTCCTTCATGTCAGGAATTTTAAAAGGTTACTTATGTTGGCAACTTAAAAGTGCTTTTATTCTGGCTCGGCACCTGTGGCTCAACAGGCTAAGGCGCCAGCCATGTACACCTGAGCTGACGGGTTCAAATCCAGCCCAGACCCGCCAAACAACAATGACGGCTGCAACCAAAAACTGACCGGGCGTTGTGGTGGGCGCCTGTGGTCCCAGCTACTTGGAACGCGGAGGCAGGAGACTCGCTTGAGCCCAGGAATTGGAGGTTGCTGTGACCTTTGATGCCAGAGCACTCTATCCAAGGTGACAGCTTGAGGCTCTGTCTCAAAAAAAAAGAAAAAAAAAAGTGCTTTTATTCTGATTATAAAAATAACTATGCTAATTATAAGAAATTTTAAAAATACAGAAAAGTATAAAGAAAGGCACTAAACTATAACAACTAACTCCTTGCCCACCACTGTGAAAGCAGCTTAAACAACAAAATCATTTTTTAAGTATATTCTTTTTACTAGACATATGATTACCTTTGTATCGTGACTTACAACACACTGATGATGTCATTTATTTTATCCATCCCCTTAAGTTTTTTTTTTTTTTTTTCTGTGATAAACAGTGCTTTGTTGAGTATCTTTTTATACATATGTTCCTACACTGGCTAATTATTTCTTTAGGATACATTTTTGTAAGTGAAATTTCTGGAGCAAAGATGTAAACGCCTTTTCTTTTAGATTTTTACTGTAAGACAGTTTATATTCCCATTGTCAGTCTGCTTACCATATCTTCATCTAAATTGAGAATGCTCTCTTAGTTCATAGTATTACCATACATAACCAAGAATTACTGTGCAGCATGTGTAAAAAGCACCTATACATCAGTAAAATAATACAGCAACAGAGAAGAAAATGGCAAAAGATCCGAATAGTCGAGTAGCAGAAGAAAAACAACAGATGGTTAATATGCACAATGTAATAGATAACATTTAGTGATCATTTACTATATATGCTGTTCACTGATGTCAGCCCTTTACATATATTAATTCATGTAATTGTTAAGGTGACCTTATGAAGTATAGGGACTGTTATCATATTTTTCATTTATGAGCCTTTTCTTTTTGTTCTCTTGGTAGCATATTTTGAGTCACAAAATCTTTTTATTTTTAATGAAATTCAATTTATTTCCTGTGTTGTTGGTGTTATATCTAGGAATCCATTTCCCAATTCAAGGTATATTTACCCCCATGTTTTGTTCTCTTCAGAGAGTTTTATGGTTTTAGCTCATATATTTAGGTCACTAATTTATCTGGTATGAGGTGGGGTCTACCTTCCTTTTTTTCTGTAGATCAATATCCAGTTCTTCTAATACCCTATGTGAAGAGATGGTTCTTTCCCATTCAATGGTATTGATACCCTTGTAGAAAATCATTTGTCCAAATATATATGTATATATATATATTGTTTTTTGGGGGCTGGGGGCAGTTTTTGGCCAGGACTGGATTTGAACCCACCACCTCTGATATATGGGGCCAGTGCCCTACTCCTTTGAGCCACAGGTGCCACCCCCATTTGTCTAAATATTTATGGGTTTAGTCTGGACTCTGAATTCCAATCCTTTGGTTTCAATGCTATTCCTAGGGTAGTACACACTCTTTTGATTACTATAGATAGGTAATAAAGTTTTGAAATCAGTAAAGTTCCCCAAGATGCTTTAGGCTATTCAAGGTCCATTGAAATCGCACATGAATTTTAAGATTGGCTTTCCATTTCTGCAAGAAACAAAAGCTTATTGGGATTTTTGATATGATGGCAATCAGTGTGTAGATTGCTTTGTAGAATACTGCAGTTTTAACAATCAATATTGAGTCTTCCAGTCCATGAACATGGAACAATTTTCCTTTTATTTAGGTCTTTAATTTTTACTTTTCAACATTTTTTGGAACTTTGGTTAAATTTATTCTCAGATGTTTTATTCTTTTTGATGCTATTGTCAGTGGGACAGTTTTCTTAATTTCTTATTTCTTAATTTCTTGTTGCATCACTAGCATGTAGAAATACAAATGATTTTTATGTGTTGCTTTCATCCTACAACTTGGATAAATTCACTTCTTAGCTCTAATAACTAGTTTTACTATAGATTCTTTAATATTTCCTATATATAGGATTCTGTCATCTGCAAATACAAGTAGTTTTACTTCTTTCTTTCCTGTTCTTGCCTAATTGCTCTAAGATTTCTAGTGCAGTGTTGAATGGGAATGGTAACAATAGGCATTCTTGTTTCATTTCTGATCTAAGGGCAAAAGAGATTTTTTTTAACAAGAAAAATGTATTTTACATGTACTGATGTATGTTCACATAAAAATATAAAATTACTTTTTTTTTTTAGACAGAGTCTTATTTTGTCACCCTCAGTAGAGTGCCATGGCATCTTAGCTCACAGCAACCTCAAACTCCAGGGCTCAAGCGATTCTCTTGCCTTAGTTTTTCTATTTTTAATAGAGATGAGGGGGTCCTCGCTATTGCTCAGGCTAGTCTCAAACTCCTGAGCTCAAACAATCCACCCATCTCAGTCTCCCAGAGTGCTGAGATTACAGGCATGAGCCACTGCTCTTGGCCCTAAACTCATCTTTACATATTTATAAAGGAATTTTCTTTCTTTCTTTTTTTTTTTAGATAGAGTCTCACATAGCTCACTGTAACCTCATACTCTTGGGCTAAAGTGATTCTCTTACCTTAGCCTCTCAAGTAGCTAGGACAACAGGTGCCCGCCACAATGTCTGGCTATTTTTCTTTTAAAGACAAGTGCTTGCTCTTTGCTCAGGCAGGTCTCAAACCCCTGACCGCAGGCAGTCTACCTACCTCAGCCTCCCACAGTGCTATAGAATAACAGGCATGAGCCACTGTGCCCCACTGGAATTTTCTTAAAGATTAAAAATATCCTGGCATATTAATAATAGTTGACTTTGTGTGGTGACTTCGAATAGTCTCTTTTCCACTGTTTTCTGTATTTTAAACTTTTTCTATAGTGAGGATATAATATCTTTAACTTTGAAATGATTTTATTAACAAAAAAAAGGAGGAATACTATTCAACAACAAAACTATAATTTGGCAATAAGATCATAGATTGCCTTTGAAGAGGCCTCATAAAAAAATGCAGACTGAGGCTTGGTGCTGGGCTCCCGCCTGTAATGTTGGCACTTGGAGAGGCCTAGGTGGGAGCATAGCTTGAGTGTGGGAATTTGAGACCAGCCTGAGCCACATAGTCCTCATCTCTACAAAATGCAAAAATAAATTTAGCCAGGTTCATCCTTCTACTCCCAGATTTGGAAGGCTATAGCAGGAAGATCACTTGAGCTCAGGAGTTGGCTGCTACAGTGAGCTATATATGATTGAGCCACTGCACTGTATCACAAGTGACAGAGTGATACTCTGTCTCAAAATAAAGAAAAACGCACATTGACATGGTAATCTTTATTAGCCAAAATAAATTTAAATGGGAATAACTCCAAATCATACATGGGTAGAATGGAGAAAACCAAGGTAACCATGGATAAATAAATTAAAAATACCACATTTTGGGCGGCGCCTATGGCTCAGTGAGTAGGGCGCTGGCTCCATATACCAAAGGTGGTGGGTTTGAACCTGGCCCTGGCCAAACTGCAACAACAGAAAAAATAGGTGGGCGTCTGTAGTTGCAGCTGCTCAGGAGGCTGAAGCAAGAGAATCGCCTAAGCCCAAGAGGTGGGGGTTGCTGTGAGCTGTGATGCATGGCACTATCCAGGGCCACAAAGTGAGACTCTCTCTCTTAAAAAAAAAAAAAAAAGAAAGCCACATTTTAAAAGCACCAGAAGATTCACACATGTAATTATATGCTGTCTTGTGTTCTGCAGTTGCTCATTGTATTTCCCTCTCTCATTGATTTTATCTGACCTGCACCCTCAATGCATTCTGTGCTCAGCCCAGCCCAGGTTTTCCCAACTCCAGAAAGAACTAGGAAGAGAAAGCAAAATGTGTTTTTTAACTCTACTCAAACTGTTCTTTGTGTTCAGTCCTGTGGTATGGTTGTTGATGGCTTCACTTAACATAGTTTAATGTCCTATAATTAGACTTGAACTTTTTGAGCACTAAGTTTTGGGCAGAGAGTTTAGAGCTGTATTTAGAAGGCTCCAAATAAATAGCTTATAAATTTGGGTTTCTGTAGGCCACCTGATACTATCTAACTGTATTATTTCAAGAAATGTCTTCTATATAGGGTTAAAAAGAAATTTCTAAGAACACATTTGCAGTTACATATGATGAATCAGGAAAAAATGATTTGGAAAATATGCATTAGAATTTATTTTTAGTATATCAGCTTTAGGAAATGAGTAAAAGGTTCTTTTTTTTTTTTTTTTTTTTTTTGCAGTTTTTGGCTGGGGCTGGGTATGAACCTGCCACCTCCTGTATTTGGAGCCAGTTCCCTACTCCTTTGAGCCACAGGCACTACCCCAAGTAAAAAGTTCTTAAAATAGTTACTTTGTGTCATCCATGTTTTCAAAAGGAAATTAAAAGCTTTACCTTGCAGGCTTACTGCTGAAGATAATGTCAGTTAACATGAAGGAAACCTCTAACTTGAATCCTGGTATTTTAGCATATTTCTACAGTACTTAAGAGGTTGAACATGTTTCACAATCTTATAATGGCAAAATTAATGCCATACTATGGTAGACTATAACTTGACCACCCAAGGGACTGTGATGAACTGGTCAACTTATGGGGTTGGTCAAAATGAAGAACTAGGCCTACTGTACTGATGAGCACATGTGGTATGTGTCTGGTCTGTGAACCTCAGGTGAACTTAAGGAGGTGGTCAGCTATAGAGAATCTACTGTATTTCTTACAACATAGTTTAAACTCGTGTTTTCTTTGTATCAACATGTATATTCTTTTTTTTTTCCTTGTAGTACCTGTTTGAAAATGGTAGAATAGATAATATTTTTACTGAGCCCTATTCCAGATTTATGATTGAACTTACCAAACTCTTGAAAATTTGGGAACCTACAATACTTCCTAATGGTAGGATGATTTTTTATTTTGACTGTTTTATGATCTGCTTTCTTAAATTGCTTAAGTTTTATGATTATCTTTTTATATAAATTGTTCAATAAATTGTTCATTTTATATTTCTATCCTGATTTATAACATTTGGACTTTTAGAAAAGGAAGTCTTTGGTTTACTGTTGATTGTTTAGAACTGTGCATGTATAGATACTAATTGCTGAAGATTAAAAATAACTTGAGGTTATATTTACCTTTACACACATAGATGCCATTTTTAATCTGGTAGAGTTGGTAAAGCTACAGTGGGCCTTTTTCAGTAGTTTATGTGTACAATGAACTGGTGGTTAAGAGAGTTTAGTCCTTATTCTTGAATTGTTTCTGACCGGGACAGTTCATCAGACAAATCCATAATCCACTCTTGGTGTCAGGCTCTCACTTCTGCATAAGGAACACGGACAAAGCAAGGAGCAAGTAGTCTTTCTCTTCGTATATTCCTGTCCTAGGTTGGAGAGATGGGTTAGTCCTCTTAGGGGCTCAGCATTGTTTCTTGCCTCTCTTCCCCTGCCCAGGTTACATGTTCTCTCGCATTGAAGAAGAGCATTTGTGGGAGTGCAAACAGCTGGGCGCCTACTCACCAATTGTCCTCTTAAACACCCTCCTTTTCTTCAATACCAAATACTTTCAACTAAAGAATGTTACTGAGCACTTGAAGCTTTCTTTTGCCCATGTGATGAGACGGACCAGGACGCTGAAATACAGCACCAAGATGACATATCTGAGGTTCTTCCCACCTTTACAGAAGCAGGAATCAGAACCAGGTCTGTGATGTTGGTGGTTAGATTTCTATTTGAAGTCTCATTCATAACTAGAGTTACTGCAGAAGGGCAATTGTAAATTCTAGACTTGGAAAATTATAGCTTTATTTTAACATTTAAATGTTTTTCTCTATTGTCAGAGGTGGGTTAAAGACTTGCCTCAAAATAAGAATCATCAGGGCTTGGTGCCTGTACTCAGTGGCTAGGGCACCAGCCACATACACCAGGGCTGGCGTGTTCGAAGCCGGCCTGGGCCAGCCAAACAGCAGTGACAACTACAGCAAAAAAACAGCCGGTGTGTTGTGGCAGGCACCTGTAGTCCCAGCTACTCAGGAGGCTGAAGCAAGAGAATGGCTTAAGCCCAAGAGTTTGAGGTTGCTGTCAGCTGTGACTTCATGGCACTCTACTGAGGGTGACATAGTGAGACTCTGTTTCAAAAAAAATAAGAAGCATCACGTTCTTCAGTATATTTGTATTGGCTTTGAAGTAGAGGTTCCAGCTTAATTAGATATAGCCCAAATAATCTACATTTTAAAACTAATCAGGAAATTTAAATTAGCGGTAAGAATCACTGGTTTACAGGGTACCAAATGAATCAATTGCTAGTGAAAAGAAACCTGTTTAACTTTTAATCTATTGTTTCTCAGTCTTTTTTTTTTTTTGACCCAAATCCCTCTTCTTTGTTAACATGGTGACATTCTGAAGGAACTTAAAAGCTGCCCTACAGTATACTACTTTTGTACAGTGACAATTTTATTAGAAGTTTTATGATCTTGCATTCCCAAAACAGCCTAATAAGTAAAAGTTTGGTTCTAATGTTTAAAAAATTAATATTGGCATTAAAGAACTAGAAATGAAATTTATTAATTTTGACCAGAATTGTAAGTTCTGAGAGTTACTTCCAAGAGTGAAATACCTTTTTTGAATGTAAGAATTTAAAACTACTGACACTAAAATCAGTAAAGAATAATTGTGGTATTCAATATTATGTAAGCTTTTTTCTGAATTGCTCCTTTACTTTTTAAAAAAATTCCATATTATCTTGTTTTTTACTTACGTCCTATTTCCTTAGTTTTGTTCACATGTAATCTGCTTTGAGCCAGCTGTGGTGGTTCATTCCTATACAGCTTTTTGGGGGGGCCAAAGTGGAAGGATCACTTAAAGTTAGGAGTTCAAGACCAGCCTGGGCAACATAGTGAGACTCTGTCTCTAAAAAATAAAAGTTAGTCAGACATGGTGATGTGCTCCTGTAGTCCCAGCTATTCAGAAGGCTGAGGCAGGAAGATCACTTGAGCCCGGAGTTCAAGGCTGCAGTGAGCTATGATCATGTCATTGCACTCTAGTCTGGGTGACAGAACAAGACCCATTCTCTTTAAAAAAAAAAAAACGGAAACTTGAGCAAATACCTAGGGTACCCTACAGTAGAATATTTTCAGGTAAAGGGAGACAACTTCTATCTTCCTGTAGAAGAGCAAGTGGAACCCTTTTTTCCTGCTTTATCTTGCTGATAAGGTCTATTTAAAAAGTCAGGCTGAGAATAGAGATGATGTACACCTTACTTTTTGCCACAGTGCCCCTTCTCTAATGAGCATGGGAACATAAATTTCATAGGATAAGGACTTTATTTTGTTTAATACTACAAACCCAGCACTTAGAATAATGTCAGGCACCTGCATAGGAGCTCGACAAGTACAGTAGAACCTTCAGAGTTGGCCGCCACCTCAAGTTGACCTGATATTCATAGACCAGACATGTGCATATTGGTGCGGCAGGCCTAGTTCCTTACGTTGGCCGCCTCTGTATGTTGATCAATCAGTTACAGAAGTACTGTATTTGTTAAATGAGTGAGTGAGTAAAAGGGAGGGAGTGACACTGGCTATGAAGCAAAGCTCGTTGGTGTCTTGGGCTTTTCTAATGTAATCCTTTGATTATTATTTCCTGTCTCAAGATAAACTAACTGTTGGGAAGAGGAAACGAAATGAAGATGATGAGGTTCCAGTAGGAGTGGAGATGGCAGAGAATACTGACAACCCACTAAGATGCCCCGTTCGACTTTATGAGTTTTACCTGTCAAAATGGTAAGTAAACTTCCTCTGAACTAGATATAGTGCCCTCCCAAAAGCAGTTAGCGTACCTTGGATTTCAGATACTTTCAGCAAAGTATCTGGTGTGTGACTTTAGACAAGGATTTACATTTAATTTTATTTTTCCTTCTGCATGGATTTTGAACCAATAACGAATTGCCTTAATGATTTTTTTAGGCAATTTCTTCAAAAGCAAAAATCATTGCTATTGTTTGAACTTTACAACTATTGAACAACCTTCATGTGATACCTAGTCTGCAGAGACTATATTCTTTATATAGAAAAGAAATTTTGAGGCTCGGCACCCATAGCACAGTGGTTACGGTGCCAGCCACATACACCGAGGCCTGAGGGGTTCAAACTCGTTCTGGGCCAGCTAAACAAAAATGATAGCTGCAACAAAAAATAGCTGGACGTTGTGGCAGGCACCCGTGGTCCCAGCTACTTAGAGGCTGAGGCAAGAGAATTGCTTAAGCCCAAGAGTTTGAGGTTGCTGTGAGCTGTGATGTTACAGCACTCTACCAAGGGCGACATAGTGAAACTCTGTCTCAAAAAAATAAAAAAAGAAATTTTGAGGAGAGATTGTTTTAGTAAGCATATAAATAGTAAAACAATTTTTAAAGAATTAAATTTTTTTCAGTGGTGGTTTTCTTAGAGAAACAGGATTTTAGAGCTGTAAGATTTACATTAAAGCACTGTTGCTGCAAAGAAATACAATGGCTGGTTTTGCCCTTTGATAATGTGTGCTAAGCTAAGCCTTTGGGGTTCATTACAGGATATTGGGCATTTAGGATATGTGGTTCTCAGTCATAATGTCACATGTGAGTTGACTTTTGTGTTGTTCTTTTTTTTTTTTTGTACAAAAGGTCTTTATTGGCGGGGATGCTGCAGAGCAGTACTAAGGAGGAGAGAAGAGAGAGAGAACATGAGAGGGAGGGAGGGAGAAAGAGAAGAGAGAAAGATGTCTTTTTTTCTTTTTAAGACTAAGTCTCATTATGTCACCCTCTGTTGAGTGCTGTGGCATTATAGCTCACAGCAATCTCAAACTCTTGGGCTTGTCTCAGTCTCCAAAGTAGCTGAAACTACAGGCGCCCACCATAAAGCCTAGCTATTTTTTGGTTGTAGTTGTCCTTGTTATTTAGCAGGCCTGGGCTGGGCTCGAACCTGCCAGCCTCAGTGTATGTGGCTGGCGCCCTACTCACTGAGCTACAGGCGCTGAGCCACTTTTCTGTTATTCTTAATAATATTTTCAGTACTAAAGTTTGTGAAGTACACTCAATCTTATATTAATATTATACTCCCAATCCAGTGTAATTTCTTGAGTGTGTGAGTACACTAAACTCCTGGGAGAAATATGCATATAAACTTACTTATCCCTATGAGTACCCTGCTTTGCCCGTTGTGAGTCACAGGGGTGGGGAAGTTGAGAGCCATTATATTAAAGAATAGTTCATATTTCCCATATTCTCTGATTTCCAGTTTTCTTTTTTCTTTCTTTCCTGTGTATAGTTCTGAAAGTGTGAAGCAGAGGACTGATGTGTTTTACCTTCAACCTGAGCGCTCCTGTGTCCCAAATAGCCCCATGTGGTACTCCACATTCCCAGTAGATCCTGGGACCCTGGACACCATGTTAACACGTATTCTCATGGTGAGGGAGGTACATGAAGAACTTGCCAAAGCCAAATCTGAAGACTCTGATGTTGAATTATCAGATTAAAATGGAAGTGAGGTTCCTATTTTCATACACCAAAACATTGATATGCACCAAACTGTGAATGCATCCAGCTGTTGGAAACCGATGTTTTAAGTCCAAGTCCTCTTGACTTGATTATAAGATAATGGAAAACAGATGACTTGTGAACCCCACAGTATGGATGTATAAATGAAAATTGAAGGAAAGAATATGAACTGGGAAATGTTCTTTGGCAGTGATATAGTTCTTAGACATCTTGAGAATGACTAACCAGTTTCTCTGAGTGGTGCATAATTTTATTTTGTTTGGGAATAACAAATTGTGGAATATTTTTAAGGAAAACTGTTGTATAAAACTCTACCATAGTAACCTTAGACCTTAGAGAGGTAGCTTTGGAGTGAAACCTTGGCTTCAACAGGCTACTTGGGCAAGCCCTCCGTGAAAGTCAGGGGAGAGATAAGTACAGAGCTAAAAGTGACATCACATGAAGACTGTGGGACCCAGACTTGGAGACCCAATAAAAATACTCAACTTTTTAAAAAAGATAGTAAAGTGGTCTTGATTTTGATTTTTCATTGCCAAGCCAATTTTGTGAAGGACAGAAGCCTCTGGTGGTTTTGCCATGGGCCCCTCGCATCAGGGAAAATGACCTTCACTGCAGTGAACAGTGAATGTGTCCCTTTCACTTTCTGGGTCTAGCTTCTCAGTAGTGGGTCTGGATGTGGGTAAACTAAGGTAAAGGAGATGATATTCCACAAGCTAATTATGCACACAGAAAATCTGTGGAGCCCGTTAGACCCCAAGTGTCTTGAAATGTTTGTAGAAAACCCACTAAAATGCCCACTTCTTTGGGTGCAGGCCTTTATTGCTGCTGTCTCATAGCCTGAGCTGTGGTACACAGAAATGGGGGTTCTCTTTTTGTTTTCATTTTGTCCCTAATGGCAGCTTCTCTCCCATTTGTTTTACCTTCCTATTTCCTAAAAAATTCCTCTTACTTTGTCTTTTGCACCAGTTTCTGGAGGCCCTTGTCATTTCAAAAAAATAGTCTCTCTCCTTAACTCTGGCAAACCTGTGAGTGAGTCCACAAAGATACAGTATTACTTAGCTATCTGAATTATGGTAGGACAGGTCCTAGTAGGTTCCTATATAAAGCCTTTGGAAGATGACCTTGTTGCCCTATGAGACCTGAAAAATAGGGACTCTGGAGTTAGGATACAAAGACATTGACTGTCTTGCATATCCACAGACCGGGCTTCTTAGACATTATTCCAAACTCTAGCTGTTTCAGTAGTTGTATGAGGAGTGCGAGTCGTAGGCGTATGTGGCATATCAGTCCATCTCCTTCATCTCCATTCTTCTCTTCCCACAAAATTTTGAATCAAAGCTTTTATCATGTTGGCCAATCACAGGCTTCCTTTAGCTGAAGTTAATTTAACCCTGTGAAAAAAATTGAAAAAGTCAAAAAACCTCTTAGAAAATTTAATTTTAGAAGACTTTTCAGTATATTCCATTTTTTAGATGAGAGTCGCAGGTTTTTTCTTTTTTTTAACAAATGAAAATCATTTAAAAATGAAAATTACTAAGTAGACTTTCTGACATTGTGTACTTGATGGTTCTGTCCCTCTGCCTGTAACAAATCTCAATTTTTGTTACCAAGAATTGTGTGAAACAAGTAAATCTGCCCCAATTCTGTATCATTAATTCCATCTGTGTTTGTCATTTCTGACTGGAAAACTTTTTAACTTCCATACCTTGTTTGATATGGAGGAAAAACAATTGGATTGTCTGATAAGTCTGCCAATAAAATATCCAGAAACATCAGGTGTAATAGTACCCATATACAAATTTTATGGTTTGTGTAAACACTAACATTGTCCCCTTCTGTAGTTGTATGAAAAAACAAATATTGTTAGCATAGTAGATAAATTGTTATAAAATACCACAGAAGAATCTGTATCTTTTCACTGAGAACAACCAGTCCTCAGATAATGACTGGATCAGGATTTCAACTGCATGTTAGTCCACAGAATTGCCCAGAACCCTAAATTGATTCATAACAGAAAATATTGATTATTATTGGTCATTCCTCATAAGTGTAGCTGTTGATGTGTGTGTCCAGTTATTTGCTTTTAAAATTTTACTTAAAATTGTGTAAAATTACAATTATTTTTTTTCCAGGAGAGAAAAAAAAAACTCAAAAAAAAAAAAGAGAAACATCTAAACCATCCTTTCTGTTATTTTTTGATTTTTAACCACTTTTTGGTTTACCCCTTGCAGAAACCACAGAAATTATTCCCTTAGAATAAAATAGTATATTTGTATTTGATGGGTGAGTTCTTTTTCTTTATATCTGGAAAGAATTTTCAATGCCTTTTTCTGTTTGATCTTACTGGTATGTCTCAACAGTTAGTAAAATAACAAAGAATGAAAGCAGTTTCCAGAACAGAAATCACTTGGTTTTTTTCTCAGTCCAGTAAATGACAAGCTGACAAGCTAAAAAAGAGCCTTGGAATGTTTAAAACTGCCAGAGGATTTAGACCTTCATTGGTGTAAAAAACTGCTGAATCATAAAGAAAAATAAACAAAGAATAAAGAATTGATAATTGATTGAAGAAAAGCCCAAAAGGATAACAAGTACAGAAGATGCCCCCAAAAAACAAAAAAAAGTATACACATTGTAAGAAAAGAAAAATACTAAAATTGTAATAATATGTACCTATAACATTTGTTATCTGGGATATTGTATCTTGTACCTCTTGCAATGCAGAAGTCAAACATGACATGAATATTACAATTTCAATACAGGTTTTTTTCCTTTCTTAAAATGTGTATATTGGAGGTGGGGGGGACATTCCATTTATGAAGTGAAACTCAGTGACCAGAGGATTTTTTTTTTTTTTGAGACAGAGTCTCATTATGTCACCCTAAGTAGAGTGCTGTGCCGTCACAGCTCACAGCAACCTTAAACTCTTGAGCTTAAGTGATTCTCTTGCTTCAGCCTCCCAAGTAGCTGGGACTACAGGTGCCCATCACAATGCCTGGCTATTTTTTGGTTGTAATTGTCATTGTTGTTCGGCAGGCCCAGGCTGGATTCTAACCCTTCAGCTCTGGTGTATGCGGCTGGCACCCTAGTTCCTGAGCTACAGGCGCCCAGCCAGACCAGAGGATTTTTTAAAAAGAGCCATCACAGGTCAGATGTGGTGGCTCATGCCTGTAATCCTAGAACTCTAGGAGGCTGAGGCAGGTGGATTGCCCTGAGCTTACAGGTTCGAGACCAGCCTGAGCCAGAGTGAGACACCATCTCTAAAAATAGCCAGGCTTTGTGGTGAGCACCTGTAATCCCAGCTCCTCAGGAGGCTAAGGCAAGAGGATCACTTGAGCCCAAGAGTTTGAGGTTGCTGTGAACTATGATGCCATGACACTCCACCCAGGGTGACAAAGTGAGAATTCTGTTTCAGAGAAAAGATAAATAGGGCGGTGCCTATGGCTCAAGGAGTAGGGCACCAGCCCCATATACTGGGGGTGGCAGATTCAAGCCCAGTCCTGGCCCAAAACAGCAAAAAAAAAAAAGATAAATATTGTCAGATAATGTCAAGTGGTGGTGACACAGGAATATAAAAAACATTACACAAAGCAAGAATAAATATAGATCAGCATATTTGTTCTGTAAAGCAATCCTATATATTACCAAGCTACAAAAGTTTAATAGTTTAAGCTACTTCCGTCTTTCTTAAATAAAAGATATGATCAAATGCTTTTTTTTCTGTGTTGATATAATCATACCATTTTTACCTTTATTCATCCAATGACATTTTTTGATGGATTTTTCTGATAATTGAACCATCCTTGCATTCTTTGTTTAAACTCTAATTGATCATGATGTATTTTACACACACACACAATTGGGTTAGATACACTATATAACCTTTATCAAGTTAAGGACATTCCCTTTCTATTCCTAGATGGCTATGAGTTTTTCTTTTAATTATTAAGTGTTGAATTTGCCAAAATCTTTTGTTAAACATCTATTGTAATAGTCATCTTATTTTTTGTCTTTATTAATGTTATGTAGTACAGTAATAGATTTTCCAATCTTGAACTGTTCTTAAATTCCTTAGGTAAACCCTTAACTGATTTTTTTTTTTAATACTATTAGGTTTAGCTAACCAATGCTTTATTTAGTGTTTTTGTTTGTTTTTGCATCTATAGTCACAAGTGAAGTTTTTCTTAATTTTTTTTCTCTTGAATTCTCCTTATTTATTTTTGGAATCATTGTAATACTAATCTCAAAAAGAGCTAGGCAGGTTTTATTCCTTTTATGTTTTATGGAGAAACTTACATAAAACTTGTGTTCTCAAGTATAGTTAAACTGTAAAACTTCTAATTCTGGTTTAATTGGTTTTTTAATCGCCCTAAAGAGAGATCTTTGCCTTTTTAATTTACTGAATGCTCATTGGTCTACTCAAGTTATTAATGTCTTGCCAATTTGAATTTTTGTATTTCTTTGCAACTTTTTCATTTTCATTTACATCTTCAGATTAATTAATATCTAGTCCATAATTATTTCCTTTTTCCATTTTGTTTGAATTTTCCCATTTTCCTGATCTTACCATCTTTACAAAGAAGCAACATTTGGTTTTTGGTCTTTATTTTACTTATTTCTGACTTTATTGCCATTTTCTTCTCTTTCCTGGGTTTTTCCCCCTATTATTCATTCTTTAAATTATTGAATGATATGCTTCAGTCGTTCTTAGTCTTGTTTCCCGAAAATGATTTCAAACTTTTTTTTTGAGTCTCACTCTTGTCCTGGGTAAAGTGCTGTGGCATAGACTCTTGGGCTCAAGCGATCCTCTTGCCTCAGTCTCCCTAGTAGCAGGGAGTACAGGTGCCTGCCACCACACTGAGCTATTTTTAGAGATGGGGTCTCACTCTTGCTCAGGCTGGTCATGAACTCCTACGCTCAAGTGATCAACCCTCCTGGGCCTCCCAGAGTGCTAGGATTATGGGCATGAGCCCCTGTGCCCAGCCAAATGATAACAAATTTACAATTTTTTCATGTCAGTACTGCTTAAATGTGTTTCTAGATTCAGACAAAATGATATTATCATCTATCAGTTCTAGCTGTTCTCTTATTTCCTTTTTTAACACAAGAGTTATCTATCCTCCTTCTCCCTGCCCACAATGTTGTCAGTTTTCAGGCTGTTTGAGGTACAGTGATATTCATGATGCTTACATTTTCTTGATTCATTGTCCTTTTTATCTGTATATAATCCTTTCCTTTTTTCTTCTTTGCATTGAACTTGGTTTTATGAGATACTATAAATATTGCTTCTTAAGTTCTTCTTGGTTAATATCTCCAATAGGTTTTTTTCTATCATTTTTGCCCAAGGATAGATAATTTAGATCTTTTTAAAAAATTTTATGGCAGTGCCTGTAGCTCAAGTGGCTAGGGTGTCGGCCACATACATCAGAGCTGGCGTTTTGAATCCAGCCTGGGCCTGCCAAACAACAACGACAACTACAACCAAAAAATAGCCGGCCATTGTGGCAGACGCCTGTACTCTCAGCTTCTTGGGAGGCTGAGGCAAGAGAATCGCTTAAGCTCAAGAGTTTGAGGTTGCTGTGTGCTGTGAAGCGACAGCACTCTACCCAAGGCAACAGCTTGAGACTGTTATCTCAAAAAAAAAAAAAATTTATGCTGAGTCTATAATTTTTAATTCATTTATTTATAGTATTATATAGATTCATGGATTCCTATTTTTTTCATTAGGTTATAATCTTATACTCTCATTTATTTTGATACTTATATCATCTTAGATTTGACCAATGGAAGCCTCTATCTGATTCCTTTTTTTTTCTTCGAGACTTGAGTTTCACTTCGTCATCCTCGGTTGAGTGCTGTGGCATCACAGCTCATAGCAACCTGAAACTCTTGGGCTCAAGCAATCCTCTTGCCTCAGCTTCCTGAGTAGCTGGGACCACAGGCGCCCACCACAATGCCTGCCTATTTTTAGAGACAGGGTCTTACTCTGGCTCAGGCTGGTCTCCTCAGGGGATCGGTCCACGTTGGCCTGCCAGAGTGCTAGGATTACAGGTGTGAGCCACCTTGCCCAGCCTGATTCTTACTTCTTTCTGAAATGTCATCATTTTTTTCGGAATTTCTTCCCCCAAAACAAGATATTTCAGGATTTTATTATACTTTTCCTTGCCTCAGTCTTCAAATCAGCCATTTCTCCGTAGAGCCATGATGCCTTAGCACTTGGCGTACTCACTGCTTTTAAGCTAAAATTGCTTCTATGTCATCTGAGTACGTAGAACAATCAATCAATAAAACAAATATACACATATACTGATAGAATTGTACGTGGGTCATTATGTAAGTTCCAGTAACACAAAAATCAAGAAATGTAAAATCTATGCCAACAGAAACATGAAGCCCTCCCAGAAACACTGATAAGCTCAGTGAGTTGAAACTTGCAGAGCGAAACAAAAGGCATGCTTGTCGACTGTGTTTCTTGAAAGTGAAATAATAAAGCATAATAGCCTTTCTCAAAACTTTCATAGTGACGTGCATATACATCTATATCTATGTACATATGTATATTTTGTTAATTTGTTTCAACCTCTGAGTTCATTGTAATTCTTGTTGCAAGTTGACACCTCAGGATTCTTTGTAACCTTCCTAAATCCCTTCCCCAGAAGTGAGAAACGTGGCTCTCATTATCCTCAATACATATGAATTCCCTAACTCCATTTTGTACATAGAGCCTGACTTACTGCATTTTGCTAAGGGCTTTCAATTCTCCCCCTTTAATCTCAGCTGAAAGCTGCAGAGTTTTAGCAAAAATTGCAAAGTCCTGTGAAACCACAGCTCTCCTTTATAAGCACTCCCCTTACCCTATAGATCCAACCTTGCAGGGTTGACTTTTATGAAACTCAACCTAAATTAGGGACTCCCCCACACCTACTGAAAGCACCTTATAAAAAGTTTGTACCTGCCTCGGTATCTGTAGCTCAGTGAGTAGGGTGCCAACCACATACACCAAAGCTGGCGGGTTCGAGCCCTGCCAGGGCCCGCTAAACAACAATGACAATTGCAACCAAAAAATAGGCATTGTGGCAGGTACCTGTAGTCCCAGCTGCTCAGAGGCTAAGGTAAGAGAATTGCTTGGGCCCAAGAGTTTGAGATTGCTGTGCGCTGTGACACCATGGAACACTACCCAGGGCGACATACTGAGACTCTCAAAAGTTGGTACCTCTGCGTCTGGTGGTCAGTAGACTTTGAGGCATAAGCTCGCTCTTGACCGGCGGCCAATAAAGGACCCCTGCTTCATTTGGACTCAGTGTGCTGGCATTTCTCTATTCCACTCTCTTCGGGTATAGCACATATACTTATTTTCTCATTTAACTAGTTTGCACAGTATAATCTCCCAGCCATTTCATCCACTGCCCCACGAGCCCTGCTGGTTCCTCACTGAGGGGTCCACCAGCACATGAGTGGCTGTGGGCTCAGGCATTTACCTCCTCAAAAGCCCATGCAGGGTGGGAAAGTGCAGATGAGAAGGAAGGGCTGAGCATCTGTTTTCTTCAGAGGTTAAGATGTTTACATTCATTTTACTTATTCCTAGTAGAGCTTATTTCTGCTGTTATTTCAGTTTCTATTTGCTGTACTTTATTTTTTGTGGTTTTCCATTGAGTAGCAAATTTTCTACCTGTTTGAAAGTAATAAATATTCTACTTTTATTTTTATTGATATTACTCTTAATACTAATCGCGTTTGGTTACTCCTATTGGTTTCTTTCTTTTTTTTTTTTTTTTCTTTTTGGAAACAAAAGTCTTACTCTGTCACGCTGCGCAGAGGGCTGTGGCATCATAGCTCACAGCAACCTCCTCAAACTTTTGGGCTCAAGTAATCCTCTTGCCTCAGCCTCCCAAGTAACTGGGACTATAGGTGCCTGACATAATGCCTGGCTAGTTTTTGTTGTTTTGAGATACAGTCTCAAGCTATCACCCTGGGTAGAGTGCTGTGGAATCATAGCTCACAGCAGCCTCCAACTCAGGCTCAAGTGATCCTCTTGCTTCAGTTTGCTATTTTTAGGAGAGATGGGGGGGGGGGATCTTTAATTTTTGCTCAGGCTGGTCTCGAACTGATGAACTCAATACACCAGCCTCAGCCTCCCAGAGTGCTAGGATTACAGGCGTGAGCCACCGCACATGGCCATTTTTTTTTTTTAGAGAGAAGGTCTGGCTCTTGCTCAGGCTGGTCTTGAACTCTTTTTTCTTTTTTTGGAGGGGGGGTTGGCCAGGGGGCTGGGTTTGAACCTGCCACCTCCGGCATATGGGGCCGGCACCCCACTCATTTGAGCCACAGGTGCCGCCCTGGTCTTGAACTCTTGAGCTCAGGCAATCCACCAGCCTCAGCCTCCCAGCATGCCAGGATTACAGGCGTGAGCCACCGCGCCTGGCCTCCTATTGCTTCCTTTAACTTACCATCTAAATCATCTTCCTATAAGACCTTATTATATTCTTATGTTCTTCGGCCCTGCCTTCCTATATGTATGTGTGCATGCATGTGTGTGTGTGCAGTTAGGAGATGAGGTCCCTTGCTCTTGGTGAGGCCCGAGCAGTGGTGCAATCCTAGCTCTTGGGAACCTTGAATCCCTGGGCTCATGAATGTCCTACTTCAGCCTCCTGACTTAAGACTACAAGTGTGTGCCACCACACCCAGCTAAAAAAATATTTTATAAATGGATCCTCTGTGAAAAAGTTTGTGAAGCCCATGTCCCTGAGAATATTTTTATTACACTTGTCTTTAATTATTTATTTATTTTTGTAGTTTTTTTGGCCGGGGCCGGGTTTGAACCTGCTGCAACCTCCAGTGTATGGGGCTGGCGCCCTACTCCTTTGAGCCACAGGCGCCTCCTACACTCGTCTTTAAACGAGTTTGCCTTGGTATAAATTTTGAGGTCAAAGTTCTCTCTTTCAGCGCTTTGAAAACATTCCTCTCTCTTTCATCTATGGATACTGTTAAAAACTCTTGTCAGTGTGATTCTTGTTCTTCTGTAATTTATCTGTTCTGAGCTTTCAGAATTTTTATTTTTCTTAGATTGTCTTCAGTGTCTGTCACCACAGTGTCCCATTCGTACTTTGTTCTTACTGATCATTCTCTGAGTCCTTTCATCTTTCTTTGACTCTGGGAAAGTCGGTCTCATTGTTTCTTCAAACATTCCCTCCACTTTTTCCCTTTCCTTCCAGGACTCTTGGCACTGCTACTCTGTCCTGGGACTGCTGTGTGTTTCTGTGTTTTCACATTTTCCCACTTCCTTCTGGCAAAGGCCCTCAGTGTGATGCTCCAGCCCACCGGTAGGATGTGAGTGTGTCTCTCCTTCTGTCCTTTTATTATAGTTTTTTTACATTTAATATTTCTATTTGGTTTTTGTTCCTATTTCAAATTACTAATATTTCCCTGCTTATTTAGTTTTATTTTGAATCCTTGTTTAGTTTGCTACCCTTGTGGGAAGAGGTTGTATTCCTCAGGTGGCATCTTGGTTATTTTAGCTGTGAGCTCGTGTTCCTCGTGGCACCGGCGCCTCTGTCTGGTGGTATTTATTAGTGCAAAGCCAGAGCCAGGCTCTGTTCTGTTTCTCGCAGTGAGTTCAAGGAAGGGGAAGGTCCTGACCTCTAGGTACCTCACAGTTGCTGCTGACGTCTCTTTCAGCAGCCGCCCAGAGACTCACCTGTAGGCTGTTAGGAAGCAATGGCGCTGTGCAGAGGTGCAGTTCCTAGTTGCCACCTATTTTGGAGATAGGAAGGGCTGGGAGTTTAATCCTTAGAGCAGCTGCCCAGCCCACCTCTCTTCTTAACCTTAGCAGAAACTTGGGCTTCCTGAGAGCAGCCCAGTGATACCTGTGACACCTGTGACTTGATTATCCCGTGTCTAGCCAGAGTGGACATCTCTCTGACATCTTCCCTCCACTGTAGTCCGAGAACCTTCAGTGTCAGGTTTCTTACAGGAATTGGGGGAGATTTTTACATGTTTGGTTTTAGTTTGGTTTTTAAAGTAGTGCCTGCTAGGGTTGAATTTTGAGGAAGGGAGCCGGTAGCCTGTGTTAGTTTGTTGTGTTTGTAGGAACCAAAGCCCCAGTTTATCTTCTGTTGTACTTTTATTTCTGTGTTGTATTTTAGGTATTTCTCTTGTAAATAGACATTAAACCCAGTCTATCAACTTTTGTTTGGTGGTGGCTGTTCTGTCATTGTTTTAACATCCAATCTGATAACTTGTGGGCACATTTTTAATCCTGATTTTTTTCCTTTCATTCCTGTCCTCTGACGGAAATATTTTAATCTTTTTCTTTGTCTGGTTTAGATGGTATGTATTTTAGTTACAAATTTTTAGTGGCTTTCTGGATACTTGGATTGAACTCTATAGTTAATCAGTATTTTACCATTTTCCTCTGGAAGGATTGTAGATTACTTTAATTACAATCACTATCCCACCCACATTTTATGTTACAGTATTTTAATTCCATCTCTCTTCTAACCCCATTGGAGGATCCGCTTGGCAAACCTAGCAGTGACCACGTCTGCTGTCGTCTCCCCCTTCCCACTGGTGTTTTCCTTTGAGAAACAAACTTATCCCCAGGCTGGTCAGTCTGGGTCCTCCTGCTGTGCTCCTGGAATCCCTTCCACGTGCCTGTTTTTTTGGGGGGGTCTGTGTTCATCATGGGCACACTTTTTTTTTTTAGAGACAGAGTCTCACTTTTTCCACCCTCAGTAGAGTGCTTTGGCGTCATGGCTCACAGCGACCTCCAATTCCTGGGCTTAGATGATTCTCTTGCCTCAGCCTCCTAAGTGGCTGGGACTACAGATGCCCACCACAATGCCTGGCTATTTTTGTTGTTGTTGCAGTTTGACCGGGGCCAGATTTGAACCCACCGCCCTCGGCATTTGGGCCCAGTGCCCTACCCACTGAGCCACAGGCGCCGCCCCATGGGCACACTTTAAAGTGCATCTCAGACACTGTGATAGGGACCAGGGAGATGGTGATGAGTAAGATGAGATTGATGCTCTTGAAATGCTGAAGTTCATACTGTTTTTCAAAGTAAGAGTATGGTATTTAATATTGCCAAAGAGTACTGTATTCTAAAGTGCTTCATGCTTTTGAGAGAGAGCACTTGGGATTTTTGAGATAAGGTAGAGATAAAGTGGTGTGCAGTGGTCCGTCCAAGGACAGCCACCTGACAGTTTCTTGGCTTCTTTGCTGCTTCCACTAATCACTGTGGGCACTTAGACCTAATGGGTCGTGTGACAGGAACCTCTTCATCTGAGGCTATTGCAACTCATATTTTGTTTCCATCAAACAGAATCAGAATGGAAAGTTTCCTGGATATTGACTACTCCCTGATCATCTAGCTGTCACATAAGAGGTTTTAATATCCATGCCGTGTTAGAGATGAGAGTGTTACAGAATTTAAAATACTGCTTCAGCCTCATAAACCTGCAAGCAGGTGGGAGACAAGGCTGAGTGCTGCACAGAGTGGAAAAGGTACATGAGTCATTGTAGCCCCATAAGCAGCCCTGGGCTTCAGAGAGAGAGAGATTTTCTAGGCTTAAGTGACAGAGGGGAAAAGCTCCAGTGGCGCTTTATGTGTTTTGATGCTTCAGTTTATTTAACTACCTAATAAATATTGAGATCTATCACGTGATTGCAGGTATTCCCACGATTTGACTTGCCATCCGTGGCACTGCTGGTCAGGTCGGGAGCCCAGATGTGCATCTGGGTGATGACTGGTTTTTCTGAAGGGCACTGGGCTCCTTGCCTTCAGAGACTCTGGGTGTGGGTGATGACTGCAGATACAGAGGTTCTGACTCTCCTCCATGTAGCTGTGTTTGCAGTTGAAGAGCATGGAAATGCTACAGCTGTTTACAGCACAAAGTTTGAATTAAACACTTTTTGCACTGGATTTGTCCTGGCTCTTCCTTTTAAGCAAGATCATGGAAATGGACATTTCAAAATATGTTCCATTTTTCTGGACTGCAAGCTCTCAGCAGTTGATGTTGCTGCTGGTGGTGTTATCCACATGTAAGACCCAGGGGTTTAAGTCTCAGACTCCTGATTATTTCTCTCTGAATCTTCAAACCTCCAAACCACCTCCACTCCAGATCCTTGAGCAATAATGCTCTTGTCATAAGGGAAGTTCTGAGGTTTTCTGTCTGTTCTTTAGAAAAAGAATAAAAAGCATGTGACCTAGAACTGTGTAGCCAAGACTATGGTATGTCTGTGAATCCTCCAGCTGCCCTCCTACAGCCCACAGGGCCACGGTGGAGGCCCGGGCTGAGGCACCACTGTCAGACCTGGCAGTTCACCAGGCCCTTGGAGGCCTAACAGGAGTGCACCGGGGCCCACAATCTTAAGACCTTTTTTTTTTTTTTTTTGTAGAGACAGAGTCTTACTTTATCACCCTCAGTAGAGTGCCATGGTGTCACACAGCTCACAGCAACCTCCAACTCCTGGGCTTAGGCGATTCTCTTGCCTCAGCCTCCAGAGTAGCTGGGACTGCAAGCACCCGCCACAACGCCCGGCTGTTAAGATCTTTTTTTTAGCGCCATGGCTAACACAAGTTTATTTCTCTTGTAACAATCCAGCAGCCTTTCTGGTGAGCCAAGGCTTCTGATTGGTGATTGGAGACCAGGCTCTCTCTGTCTTATGTCACCAGATGGCCTCACAGACCCTTAAGCAATCGTTTGCAGCTGGCCAGCAGACAGGAAGAGTGAAGGTCCCACAGAAGTTTACAGTGGGTCAGGGCTGAACGTGGGACACATTGCTTCTGCCTGCAGCGTGCAGAAGGCTGAAGTGTGGGCTAGCTGTATCCTGGACAAGGAACTTGATTTGGTGAACAGCTAACATCTGCCACTTCCAACTTCAAAGCTTCTCCCTGAGCTCATCAGGAGACAGCCTGTGCCTGGGTGCCTTCCCTGTCCACCCAAACCCAGTGATTTGCAAGTCTTTTGGAGCTGAGCTGCTGAGGACCATTACTCCTATTGTCAAGGGCATATAGCTGCACAGATTATCTAAGGAATTAAAAGATCAGTCAAGGGTTTACCAGGCTCGGGTGCCCGCCAGCCCCATAGTCAAGTGTTTAAAACTCATACCTCCTGGGGTTTACGTTCCAGGCACTACAGTTTTTAAAAGTTCCTCAGTTGATTTTAATACACAGCTAGGGTGAGAACCTCCGATGTCAGTGAGGTGTTGACTGATTAGAAGTAAAGGGAAAACACAGCAAGGCGAGACCAGGGCACTGGAATAATTTGCCAGGCCCTAATTCTGGATAAAAGGCTGGCCAAGGCCTGACCTTCCTCCCTTGAGAGGTAAATTAGTCTGTTCCTTGTGACCCAAAGGGCCTAATCAGTATACTCTAATGTCAAACTTGAGCGAGTCAGAGCAGCTGTACCAGCAGGAGGGGGAGTTTTGCCTATTTGGGCAGACTTGGACCATAAGGTGCAAAACATGTCTGGGCCTTTTGTGGGGATACAGCCCCAGTCCTGGAAATCTTGGCTGTGAGATAGCCATCAACACCAACCACAAACCGTCTGACCAGAGAACCTACATGGGCCCTTAAACCAGTCAACACAAATCCACGGAGGCAAAGGGCCTGCTCCATGCTCCTCAGACCCTCCCTTCCATGGGCTGGTGGCTGCTGACTACAGGTACCTTCTCTCTGTGCCATTTTCAGAGAGCTTGCTTTGGGCATATAAGGCCCTCTCCAGCTCCTTCCACTTACCAGATGCCCCAAAGTTAGTCTCTTGCCTGTATCTCTCGAAATAGAAAGGCAAAGCTGCAGCCTTCCAGCCCTGGAGCGTTTTCTTGACTGCTGCCTCCTGGTGGCAGTTTTCCTCTGTGCACACTGTACCCAGTCGGGTTCAAGAAATCGAGGGTCTTCTCTGTTGGCCTCCATTCTGGCCATTCTGGAGAATAAGACCTTTGGTGAGGGTGAAGGAAGGTTTAGCCAAGCTAAATTTGGTCAAGGCAGGGCTCCCGTGCTCCTGGAATGCAGTAGTATTTCAGAAGGGTTGCTTGGGATGATGGGAAGTGGGCAGGAGTTACATGGCAGCCCAGCTCTCCCGAAGCAGCCCCAGAGATTTCTGCTGGGGCCATCTTCACAATGCAAGACTCCAAGTCTGCAACAAAGCCATGTCAGTTTTTTTTGTGTCTTTTTTGTTTTGGGGGGGGGGTTTGTGGAAGAAATAGGGGATGAAAAATTACTTCGTCTCTGAAACAGATAAAAATATCTCCTTCAACGGGTGTGGCTGAAGTAAGCCCAGAGGAATTGGAAGACTCCCTACAGAGCCAGTATGTTCCCTCCCGAGGCGTTAAAGCTGTTCCTGATGCCCCACCTTCACCATGGGCCTATCCTTACCACCTCCCTATCTCCTGTGCCACCTGGCCTATACCCAGCCAGCTCTAGTGTTTCTGTTGCCCAAGCTGCCAACAGCTTCTGCTGTGTGCCCACCACTTTTCCCCAAGTGCCCTCAACCCACTGAGCCTGCCCTGCTGCTACACTCCAGCAGCAGCACTGCCAGCCCCACCAACCACTCCCTTCTGTGCAAATCGTGCCCCTAGCTTGGAATACACTCCTGGGCAGAGGCAAGCTCTCCCTCGTCTTTACCTTTTCTCAAGATGTGCCACCTGCTGCCTCCTAGTCATTTTGCACTGAGTATGTGCTCCAGGTTAGAGGTTCTCAGAGTGAGGTCCCTGGACCAGCAGTGGCAGCATCTCCTAGAAACTTGTTAGAAAGGCTTATGCCTGTAATCCTGGGGCTCTGGGAGGCCAAGGCAGGAGGATCGCTTGAGTTCAAGTGGAAGAGGTCAGCCTGAGCAAGAGCGAGACCTCATCTCTACTCAAAAGAGGAAAATTACCCAGGCGTGGTGGTGGTGGTGGTGCCTGCCCAGTCCTAGCTACTAGGGAGGCTGAGGCAGGAGGATCACTTGAGCCCAGGAGTTTGAGGCTCCAGTGAGCTGTCGTGATGTCACTGCACACTATACAGGTTGATAGAGCTGAGACTCTGTGTCAGAGGAAAAAAAGAAAAAGAAAGGCAGGGCAGTGCCCGTGACTCAGTGGGTAGGGCACCGGCCCCATATAGCGAGGGTGGCAGGTTCAAACCTGGCCCCAGCCAAACTACAACAAAAAATGGCCAGGCGTTGGGGTGGGCACCTATAGTCCCAGCTACTTGGGAGGCTAAGGCAAGAGAATTGCCTAAGCCCAGGAGTTGGAGGTTGCTGTGAGCTGTGATGCCACCGCACTCTACTGAGGGTGATAAAGTGAGACCGTCTCAAAAAAAAAAAAAAAAGAGAAAGAAAGGCAAATTCCCATGTTTCCCACCAGACCTACTGAATTAGGAACTCAGCAACTTGTCTTATCAAGGTCTCTGAGGCTCCAGTCTGAGAAACTGTGCTTCAGAGCAAGCACTGGCTGTGGCCATCTGTGTGGGTTGAGTTACTTCACCTTACTCACCTCCACTTCTGGACCTGTACAAATACAGCCACTACCGCCCACCTGCATCTGGGCTTTGTGCACAACACCCAGGGGGTGGCATGAGCTTACCATCCTTCCCTCCTTCCTGTCTTTGAAGTTGAAGGCCGTGCACCAGCCCTCCCACTCCACTGGCCCAGCAAAGTGCTTCATGGAGAAGGTAGGGTCAACACATTCGGGCATGTTGGCCAACCCCCACCGATTTGGGAACCCAAAAGGGAAAGTGAGTGGCTAAAAATTCTCAAGGCTATACCCTGGACTTAAGGGTCACCAGCTGGGCCACAGGCAGACATGAATCATGTTTGTGTTAACAAAAGGTGTGGCGAGAGAGGACATAAGTCCCCTCCCTTAGAGCCAAAGGGCAGCAGTAACCAGCAGGGCCACAGTGGGGGGCACACCCACCCCCAGTGGCAGGCAGAGTCCCAGCACCACCCACCCCCAGTGCTGATCCCAGGCCGAGACTTCTGACAGCGGCCTTCTCCTCACGGGGTGCCCAGATGGCAAGATCTGTGGCACGGGTCAGAGATGTTCATGAAACAGCACAGCCAGCAGGCGAAGCGCACAATTAAATAGCATGTTTAATCATCTCACAACAGACAGTAGTGCAGTAGTAGAAACAGTATCTTTTTAAAAAGTCACGCCCCCAAACTTCCCATTCCTCCGCACCCAGATACCAAGGCCGAGGAGCAGGGCCAAAGGGACCCAGGAAGTCTCCCTTCCTAGGGGCTGAGAGGTTTTCTGTGTCCAGGCTGCCTGGCGAGCAGCTTACGAGGACCTGCCACACACACACTCGCACGTGCTCGCTCTGACACGCACACATGCAGGGGACAGAGAGGACCAGGGCAGGGCGGCTGCACACATGTGCTCCCATTCCAGTCCATCTGTGGCTGTCTCCTCTGGGACAGGTGTGGTGGCCTGAGCCCTGAAGCAGCAAGTGCTGGCCAGAGGAGGCGGCAGGGAGGCGGCCTGTACCTAGCAGCCATCCCTGAAACAGCTAATCCTCCCCTAATCTGGCGCCAGACAGAATGGAGGGGGCTCCGGTGCTAATAGGGACCAACGTCATTTCTGCACTACTGTCCCAGCATGGTGGTACAGGGAGGGGATCCTATTTCCTATAGGCCTACAGAGGACAGGATGTCCTCTAACAGATGTGTTTGTGGGAGCAGGTGGCACAGCAGGCCCTGCCCTGGGCACAAAGACATTGCCAGCAAGGGAGCTGCAGGGGAGGAGTTTGCAAAAACAGAGGCCCTGAGGTGAGGATATTTGGGGCCCACTGGACAGGTGTAAAGAGGAAACCTCTTCATTCACAGCTTCACTCAGGACAACGTCTCTGAACTAGAGACTCCGCAGTCTGGCCGGAGTGCTGGGGCGGAGTGACCAGCGGATGCTCGGAGAGTGGCAGCCCGCAGACCTGGAGGTAGGAGGAGCAGCTGGCAGCGCGCTGGGCCCTGCCCCGCAGAGAGAGGCAGGAGGAGGCTACAGGATCTCCTCCCGTGGGCTCCTGGCCTTGAGCGGGGTCTGCCCGTTGGGCACGGAGCCGTTCTGGCCGTGCAGGAGCCTGCCCTTCTCGCGGTCTGGCCACGTGAAGATGGCGTCGTCACTGTCCAGCTCTGACTCGGAGTGCATCAGGCTGCTGCTCAGTGTCGGGCCTTTCTGTTTGGTGCCTGCAAGGAGCAAGAGGAGCCCGGCATCAGGGACAGACACTCCCAGCCAGAGGCACACTCGGCACCAGTCCTGCCGCACCAGGTGGGGAGGAGGCCTCCTTAGTCCTACCGCCAGTCCTGGCTGGCACTGTCCCCAGGAGGAGTCACAGAGAACACACTAGGAGACCGAGCGGCCTCTGCGGCTGGCACTTTGTCCCCGGGATCCAGGGGCTTTGGTTAGTACCACCCAAGGACATTCTCTTTTCTTTCCCTTTTAAATTTGGGATGTTTTATCATCTTGCTTTATGAATGTTATCTTTTCCCTTTATGAATGTCAGAAGGGAGGCAGGAGAGCACAAAGAACTCAGGCTGTGGAGATAAAGAGTGTCCAGTCTAACCACATCTCGGCTCAGCAGGACACTGGGTTCCTGACCCCAGCATGCAATGCAGTTTCACTCCACTCCATGGAGCTGTCTGCTCCACAGGTTCAACATGCCCTGGCTTGTGCTGGAGGGGGAGTGTAGGCCCATGCTCTGGAGCCTCCCTGCGGGGTGAGCCTGACTGGAGAGGGACTCTCAGAGACAGTCCCAAGCAATCAGCTCATCAGGACACACAAGGACCCAGGAAGCATCTCAGGTCGGAAAGGTGCCTGGGGTTCTGCAAGCCATGGAGGTCTCCTTCACTACTTATCCCTACAGCTGCAAAGAAGCCACAGCCATTAACATGGTCTGGTGAGAGCTTTAGAACAGATCTCGTCCAACATCAAGATGGCTGCCCGATGGGTGGTACAAAGTACTCCAGAGAAAGCAGAGGCGGAGACAGCAGGACCAGGAGGAGGAATGCTAACAGGGAGATCACACCTTACTCTGGGTCCTGGGACTACCCCCATGAGTTAACCTCCCTCCTTTCTTAAAGAAGTGACCAGTGAGATTAGGCGTATCTGAACAAGGCAGCACCATAGTCTGATCCAATCTGACCAGACTCTCTCCCTTCCCTGGTCCTATCCAGGTCCCCCACAGAACACTGAAAGAGCATCCTAAGAGGATTCTCAGCCGTTCTCCTTGCCAGCCAGACCCTCTGAGCTCAGGCTGAGGCGTTGCTGCCCTGACTGCGTCTTTCACTCAGAGACCAATGGCTCCTGCACATCCTGCCCTCGTGCAGCTGCGTCTGCACTCACCGTCCTGTCCGTGTCCGGGTACGTTTGAGACATGACTGTGCCCAGCCACCTCTCCTACTGAGTCTCAGGATGGCAGGGCCACAGAACACAGGAAGCCAGGGCTCCTCCAGTGTGTGGTGGAAACAGTGGCCGCTATGAAACAGATGCTCAGGGAAGGCCCCAGGTCCTGCCAAGGCCCTGCCTTGCTCCTGCCAATGTGAAACCTGCTCACTCTCAGTCTCCTTTCTTTCCCAAAGGCCCTGTGGCCATAGCTGCGAGGACAGGAGCCTGAAGGGCAGATCTGTTCCCGCACTCCACCTGCGTCTTCTGCATCTCTGCCTACAGATGTGCTCATGAATCCCCATCTGAGGGAGCCCTCTGGCCTCTGTCCTGCTTTTTTCCCACTTTTCATTACTCAACATCTAAAAGGATTTTTAAATATTCAGGGCCTCTAGTTCCTCACCCCACCCCCACCCAAATTACCTGCACTCCCATTTCCGTTATCACGCACGATTCTACTCCAGCTGCTCAGAATGTCTCCCGCGTCACCATTGACTCTGATTCTTTGCTCTCTGCAGCAGCTAACACTGATGTCCACTCCCAGTGGGTCAGTCCCTTCCTTCTTCCTTGATGGTCCCTCTTGGGTTCGCCCCGGACTTCTCCTTGCGTCCCTCACCTTTCTCCCAGAGGGATGTAACCCCCTTTTGAGGTGCTAAATTCTTAACAGTAGCTGGAAGGCTCCTATTGCTACACTTCCAGTCCCAACTGTTCACAGAATTCAACAGAATTCATCTTTTCTTACCCAGTCACTGTACCAGGGGTCCCGCTCTCATTCCCTATCTCTCAGGGTGGAAGTCAGCCTTGACCTTGTGTGTCCCTCTGTGTGACACCAGGCTGTCTGAGCCACTGTCAGCCCCTCCTTGGACCAAAAATCTCCTCTCGACCTGTAGCCACTCCCTGTGTTGTCACCAGATTGATCCTCCTAAGCCGATACCTTCAAGATGTCACCTCCCCTCACCATTAGGATAAATGCTTATTCCATGCACAACCATCCTAAGCCAGACACCTGTTCTCCAACCTTTCTTCCCATCTCCCCATCTTAGGGAATAACACCACCCAGTCCACAGAAACCCGGGAGCCACCCTCTTCTCCCTTCTTCTCACACCCCCCTCAGCCAACATACCACCAACCTCACCAAGTCTTTCTCCAGAATGCACTTGGGATCTCTGCACCTCACGGCTATTCTCCCAGGACATTCTGTCTGATCCCCTTTCACCCACACGTGCTCCCTCCAAACCCCTTGCATGTCAGCCATAGTTTCTAACATGTGAACCAAATCCCACCATTCACCCCTTAACTATCAGTAGCTCCCTGCTACTCTGACAAGGAGCCCACAGCAGCATCCCCACTTGCCTGTCCAGCCTCGGGCTGCTTGCCCCTGCTCAGCTGTCCAGCATGTAACCTTCAACTTCTGCAAATGCCCTCTGCGCCTCGCAGCAGCTGCACCTTCCCAGTTTGCTCCTTTGCCTGGAATGCTATTTCCTGGTGCTATACCTGACGAGCTCCTACTCATCCTCAGGCCTCAGCTTACTCTTCATAAAATGTTATTCTTTATAAAAGCCTTTCATTACCACATTTAATGTATGAGGTTTGACAATTACGTTTGTTAACTTACCACCATGTACTTACACTGGCAGCACTGTACAGACAACTCAGTAAGGTTTCATAACCTTGATATAACACCGTCTCAGAGTTGTGTTCATGTTGATGTGTGGTGGTGTCTTGCTGAGTGGTGTTCATTTTGTGTATTGTGAAAATTGTCAGAGTTTGAATTAGAGTAACAAACATTAAATTTTTTGTTAAGCTTGGCAAAAGTAGAAGTGAAATCAGGGACATGTTAGTCCAAGTTTATGGGGATAATGCCATGAGAAAATGGCAGTGTACAAATGGATTAAATGTTTTTTGGAGGGGACAGAAAGCATCACTGATGAAGAGAGGTCAGGGCAGCCAGTAACAAGCAGAACTGATAAAAATATTCCAAAAATTCATTGCATTGTGCGTCAAAATCATTGGCTGAATGTGAGAGCATGGTAGACCAAGTAAACATAGATAGAGAAATAGTTAAGAAAGTCTTAACTGAAAATCTTGGCCAACAACTCATGGCTCTTGCATCACAACAATGCACCAGCTCACATGGCACTGTCTATACGAGAGTTTTTAGCCAGTAAATAAATAACTTCATGGGAACACCCTCCCTATTCACCTGACCTGGCCCCTAGTGACTTTTTGCTTTACCTAAAGATGAAAGAAATATTGAAAGGGAGACTTTTTTTTTTGAGACAGAGCCTCAAGATGTCACCCTGGATAGAGTGCTGTGGCATCACAGCTCACAGCAACCTCCAATTCCTGGGCTCAAGCGAGTCTCCTGCCTCTGCCTCCCAAGTAGCTGGGCCTACAGGCGCCTGCCACAATGCCCGGCCATTTTTTGGTTGCAGCCGTCATTGTTGTTTGGCGGGTCCGGGCTGGATTCGAACCCGCCAGCTCAGGTGTACATGGCTGGCGCCTTAGCCCGTTGAGCCACAGGTGCTGAGCTGAAAGGGAGACATTTTGATGATGTTCAGGACATCAAGCCGTCATACTATGACGGCTTTGATGACCCATTCCAGAGAAAGCTCCAAAATTGCTCGGAAGGGTAAACTTGGTGCTCATGTCAGTGCCTAACTTCCTAAGGGGAGTACTTTGAAGGTGAATGTAGTGATCTTCAGCATGTAGCACTTTTTCTAGGACAAATTTGTGAACTTAATTGCCAGACCTCATACTGTTTGTCTTTTTAACGTCTGTTCCACATAAGCTTCACAAGGGCATAGTCTGACTCATCACAATATAAAAATGTCTGGCATAGGGCCTAGTCCACAGGGGTTGCAATCCATATCTGCAGGTGAATGAGGTACAGCCCCTGCCCTCGAGGATTACATTGACTGGTAAGGACACGAACACGTAACTAATCCTAAGACAGTGAGAGAAACGCCAAACCAGACATGTGGGAGAAAGATGAACACGATGTTAGGAGGTTAAGGGAGGGATGAGAAAGAGCATTCTGGGCAGAGATATTTGAAGCAGCAGAACTGGTTCAGAAAAGAAATAGCAAGGAGGAAGTTTCTAGGAAAACAAACCGACGTGCGCTCACAAAGGCTGTGTCTGCCAGACCAAAGTGCTGGCTCTCTGTGCTAGAAATGGTAAGTCACTGAAGAATTTCAAGGGACGGAAAAACAGAGTCAGAGTAACACGTGAGAAAGCGCGGCTGCTATGGACGGTGCTCGTTTTTATCTCCGCTCCAGTTCCCGGCAGTCCCACACAGACGCTCCTACTGCCCGCACTGCTCTCATACTGCGTATCTTCTCTCCTTCACTAGACCCAGGGCTCAGACCGCGTCTGGTGACTCTATCCCCCCTGCAGCCACTTCCTATAGCGAAGCTTTGAGTATGAAAGGTGTTTAATAATGCTCTGTATAAAAACATCTCTGCTTGCAGAGTGTTCAGGAACAGCTCTAACTGGAGTCCAGCTCTTACAAACAGAAAACACCAGCCCTGTGGCATCCCTGAGTACAAACCTCACCAACTGACTGAGCCCAGTGAGGGAGGTCCCATCACCTACCCTAACTGTCCCAGTGCTGTCACTCAGGGTCACCGCAGGGTTTGTGCAGCAGGAGTTTTTCCAGGGGAGGCACCTGATTGTAAACCCCGCACACCTGGAGCTCACAGGCAGCTGCCCTCCTGCCCGCCCTGAGACAATGATGGAAGCTGTGGCTCTGCCAGAACTGGAGAGGACATGGTGGGAGAGGGAGGCTGACTAAAGACACTGGCTTTGATTTTGTTCCTGCCTGTAAAGGACAAACTGATAAAACATAAGACCCTCGCTATCTGGACGGCTCAAAAAACTGAACTGCAGGTGGGAAAATGTCACTGAGCGGGGTGAGAGGGCAAAGGAGAGCAAGAGGCCCAGCCCCTCTGCAGAGTGACAGGGCACTGAGCAGCGAGCCCTGGAGTCGGCCTGTCCAGGTGCAGCTCAGGGCAAAGTGACTCTTGGTCTTCATCAGGCAAGGGGACAAAATGCTTCACCAACACAATGAGCTGTCAGTGTCACACTCAGGAATGGACTTGTTGTGGTGGCCCTTCACGGAGAGAGTGAACAGACCTAGTTCACTCTAGTCTAGTGAGAGTGACTCCATACCTGCTCGGGACGTTGGCTTCAGCTCCAGGCTTTCCTGATCTGTGGCATCCAGGATCTTGTATTTGCTTTTCCTCTTGGGTTTTCCTTTCTGCCTAAAAAACATAACCCCCACCCCTGCTCAAGAAAGAGAGTCCGTGTGAGGCTCAGGGTGAAAGTCAGATGTGAACACAGGCCCTGTCTTGGGGGGGTGTCCACTGGGGGTGTCTCTCCTCATTTCCCAGACAGGGAAGGCAGCAACTGTACTTTGCTCCTCAAATGTCCCTCACCAATTCTGGGAAAAGGCAAGGGAGCTATGACCACCCTGACCTGGACTCCACACAGAAGCAATGAAGGGTAGACTGGTCAAAAATGTAAAGAAAACAAAAACCTCCGCTTCATTGAAGCATTACACCACAGAGTTGGGAATGGTGGTTATCTCAGGCTGCTGGTGGGTTGAAAAATTCTTTTCATTTTCTAAGTTTCACATGAGGTTAAATTGCAGGCTGAATCCCAGCCCTGTCACTTATTAACTGTGTCTGCCCTCAGACAGGTGATGTTAACACTCTTGAGCCTAAGTTTTCTTATTTAAGAGATGGAAAACGTTGTGTAAGTATATTAAAAAATATATTACCTATACAATGTTATCATCATACCTGGTAAACAGAAATCAGAATTATTACAAAAATGAAATACAGGCTCGGCGCTTGTGGCTCAACGGGCTAAGGCACCAGCCACGTACACCTGAGCTGGTGGGTTCGAATCCAGCCTGGGCCCACCAAACAACAATGGTGGCTGCAACCAAAAAATGGCCGGGTGTTGTGGTGGGCGCCTGTAGTCCCAGCTACTTGGGAGGCAGAGGCAAGAGACTCGCTTGAGCCCAGGAATTAGAGGTTGCTGTGAGCTGTGATGCCACAGCACTCTATCCAGGGTGACAGCTTGAGGCTCTGTCTCA
>CAUYRH010148605.1:0-11452 GCA_963574655.1 Perodicticus potto | reverse complement strand
ATATATATATATATATATTTTTTTTTTTTTTTTTTTTTTTTTGAGACAGAGCCTCAAGCTGTTGCCCTGGGTAGAGTGCCATGGCATCATAGCTCACAGCAACCTCCAACTCCTGGGCTCAAGTGATTCTCATGTCTCTGCCTCCCGAGTAGCTGGGACTACAGGTGCCCGACACAACACCCAGCTATTTTTTTGTTACAGCCATCATTGTTGTTTGGTGGGCCCAGGCTGGATTCGAACCCGCCAGCTCAGGTGTATGTGACTGACGCCTTAGCTGCTTGAGCCACAGGTGCCGAGCCCACTGGAACTATATTAAAGGGTCATGGCATTAGGAAGGAATGGCGTCTAGAACCACTGGTCTAGAAGAACAAAATGCTTTTTAAAAAAGTGGATTTAAATGAGAAGAAGCAAAAGCATAGCCAAGTCATTTGGGAGCTGATTCTAACCAGTGCTTAAAACCAGGATAACTAAGGAAATTATAAGAGACTGTGCTCACTTAAGTTAAGGCCTTTTAAAGAGTAGTATTTGTTTCTATATATTTTTCTTCTTTTTCTTTTCTTTTTTCTTTCTCTAGGTCCTCCCCTCCTTCTTTGTACATATTAATACATGCTTAATGTAGAAACTTGGAAAATTTAGAAATAAAGTGAAATCAGTCTCACATCTTTCTTTTAACACACTATCAAGTATACCCCTTGCATTTGTCATTACAATACTCTCTATTTTTCTCTCTCAAATTTATTGGTATGAATTTTAAATATAAAGTACTATTAAACTTTCATTTTCTTTTGCTAGTTGATTTTTTTCCCACTAGGGAATTTGTCTTGATTATTTTCTCACATCATATATATATACTATTATTTTCTTTTTTTTTTTTTTTTTTGAGACAGAGCCTCAAGCTGTCACCCTGGAGAGAGTGCTGTGGCATCACAGCTCATAGCAACCTCCAATTCCTGGGCTCAAGCAAGTCTTCTGCCTCTGTCTCCCAAGTAGCTGGGACTACAGGCGCCCGCCACAACACCCAGCCATTTTTTGGTTGCAGCTGTCATTGTTGTTTGGCAGGCCCAGGCTGGATTCGAACCCGCCAGCTCAGATGTCTGTGGCTGGCGCCTTAGCCCGTGGAGCCTGTATACTATTATTTTCTAACATGATATTTGCTGCATTATATTATCATAGATATGCCTTAATTTAATTAACCACTTCCCTATTGTTGGACATTTTAAGTTGTTTCTAATTCCTCTACTATACAAATAATGCTTATAACTAAGTTTTTACATATATCTCTAATAGAGTTTCTTGGGATAATCCTTAGAAGTGAACTGCTAGATCAAAGGGTAGGCATACTATTTTATATACTTTATTTATTACATGCTTACATAAAATTGTTTATGTTTTGTTGTAGTTATTACCCTTTTCCCCTCTGCCCTCATTAGAATAAAAGCTCCATGAGGCAGGGATCTTTTTTTTTTTTGCTTTTAATTTCAGCTGGCTTTTTTACTTTTCTTAGTTTCCTTGTTGTTTTTTTTTTTTTGTTTGTTTGTTTGTTTTTCCATTGTCCTTCCTTGTAAGGATTTGCAGGCCGTTTGCCTCCCAAGTAGCTGGGATTACAGGCGCCCGCCACAACGCCCGGCAGTGTTCTTTCCTGGTGGTAGAGACAGGGTCTTTTACTCTGGCTCACTCATGCTTATGCTGGTCTCGAACTCTGTGAGCACTGGAAATCCACCTGCCTCGGCCTCCCACAGCGCTGGGATTACAGGTGTGAGCCACCTCGCCTGGCTGAAGGCAGGGATCTTTGTCTATTTAGTATGCTTAGCACATAGTAGCCCCTCAATACATTTTGCTTAAATGAGTAAATGGATTTCTTTTTTAGTTTTTACCCTATACTGTTAAACTGTCTTCCAGAGAACCTGTGGCAATTTATATTATAGTTCCCTCAGATCTCATTTATCCTGGGTATTAGCATGAAATACAAAAAAGGTACACACTAAAATGTTGAGAAGAAAATTTAAACCTCCCTTAATTTCATCCCCAAGAGATAGCTTTAGTGTATAGACTTGCAGACTTAAAATATGAATTCATTATTATTTTAATTTATTTTTATTACTTGGGTAATTGAGCTATTAAGCATAACTAATGGGCATTTGTGTCTCATTATTACAATTTTTAAAAAAGTATGTGTTCTTTTTCTTTTGTGGTCTCTTAATAGTCACCTGATTAGGCTTTAAGAACTTTGATAATCATCTGGGAGTATTATTAAAATATAGATTCTAGCTGGGTACAGAGGCTCACACCTGTAATCCTAGCAATTTTGGAGGCTGAGGCAGGAGGATCTCTTGAGGCCAGGTGTTCAAGATTCACCTGAACAACATAGACCCTCATCTGTAAAAAAAAAAAAATTAAAATTAAAAAATGCAGATTCTGATTTAGTAATTCTGAGAATAGGCCTGAGGTTCTACATTCCTAACAGGCTCAAGTTGATTCCAATGATGGTCTAGGGACCATAATTTGAGAAACAATCATCTAAGTCTTTTTTTTTTTTTTTTTATAGACAGAGTCTCACTTTGTCACCCTTGGTAGAGTGCTGGAGCATCACAGCTCACAGCAACCTCCAGCTCATGGGCTTAGGCAATTCTCTTGCCTCAGCCTCCTGGGTATCTGGGACTACTGGCACCCGCCACAACATCCAGCTATTTTTTGTTGCAGTTTGGGTGGGGCTGGGTTCGAACTAGCCACCCTCGGTATATGGGGCTGTTGCCCTACTCACTGAGCCACAGACGCGGCCCAAGCATCTAGGTCTTATGCCTTTTCTGTTAGTTACTCTCCAAGTGAATGACTTCTAGATGGAGAAAACAAAAGAAAATGCAGTTTGCTCACTCAGCCTTCTGTGTATTGTATACTTTCTTTTTGTTCTTACACAACTTTAATTATTTTTATTATTTTATCTTATTTTATTTTTTTAGATCTTGCTCTGTTACCTAAGCTTAGTAGCCTCTTTGTAGCTCACTGCAGTCTTGAACTCCTGGGCTCAAGCCATTCTCCTGTCTCAGCTCCCAAGGTGTGAGCTACCACACCTAGCCCTTAAACAACTTTAAGACAAAACAAGTTATCCTTCTCTTAGCACAATGAGAAGTGGACTGTTTTAATTTGCACACTTAATATAACTGTATGAAACCACTTACTGCTTCGAATATTGGTCTAAGAATCTAAGTTCAGAAAGTTTAATACCGTGGGGTTATATAATTCTCTTTATTGGTAGATCATATTTTGATTTTCTTCGATCATATATTTTTCTTTTTTTTTTTGGCAGTTTTTGGCCAGAGACGGGCTTGAACCCACCACCCTCAGTATATGGGTCTAGCGTCCTGCTCCTTTGAGCCACAGGCGCCACCCCATATATTTTTCTTATAGAGTCATTTTTTGTTAATGAAGGTTAAAAAAAATCTGTTTCTCTCTATACTCTCAGAACATTTCTAATACCAAATGTGTGGGATTTTCCATACCAAGCAATTCTCCAATTCTTAGTGGACATGACTAAGAGTTCTATAGTTTAACTCAATTCTGATACTAACTGCTGGGAATTAACACAGACAGCACAGATTAAGAGGCCAGTTCTACTAGACTGTCCTTCCACCTTCACCCCTCACACCCCCATATACCATTTATAAGTTCAAGTTGTCACTGTGCTTCTGAGGGAATAGCTATAAATCAGAGGTTCCCAAGAGCCCCTCTTCAGGTTCAAAAGTTTGATTGAATGGTTCACAGAACTCAGCTAAACAGTTAAGTTACCAGATTGCTTATTTATTATAAAAGAGTACAATTTAGGAACAGCCAAATAGAAGAGATGGCACAGGAGTGGGTGTGGAGCTTTCATGCCATCTTCAGGCACATACCACCTTCCTAGCCCCTCCATGCACCACCAACCTGGAAGCTTTTCTCAGCCCTTTCAGTGAAGGTTTTATGGGTGCTTTATGCAGGGCATGCTTGATATGGGACACTGGTAATTGATTCAACTGGCAGCCCCTCTTCCTCTCCCCAGAGAGAAGGAGAGTGGTATGGAGGCTGAAATTTCTAATCCTCTAATCACTTCCATCCTTCAACCAGCCCCCTACCTTAAGAGCTTTCCTAAAAGTTGCCTTATTATAAACTCTGGTGTGGCTGAAAGGGACTTGTTATGAATAACAAAAGACACATCTTTTCTTTGTCACTCCAGAGCTGCTTCAGGAGCCAGGGACAGATATTATCACAAAAGATGTTCCTGTCACTGTTATTTAGAAAATCACAAGGATTTTAGGAGCTCTAGCCAGGAGCTGAAGATGAAGACCAAAATGTATATTTCTTACTATATCCCAATATCACAGATGCCATTTAAAAATTTTTAACTGATATTGTACCCATGTATCTATTTCACTTTAACATCTATTTCTCTGCAGGTCCGGGTCCTTTTTGTGCTGATTGCACTGATCCAGCTCACCGTTCTTTTTACTTTTAGGTATCAAGTATGCCCAGAGCTTAAAGGTTAGTTATGGTTCCTTTTATTCATATAAGACTTTATTTTAAAGTATCACAGAATGTCCTCACTCTTACCAAGTGATAAATAGAAATATAAATTTTCTTTGCATGAGCTCTGTAAAGTGCATCCTTCAAACTATCATACTTTTTCCAATATGCTTATCTTGAAAAAAAAATTCAAATTTTTCCTGCTACATGGCAGTAAAATGAAGCTCAACCAAAATGAAGGGATCACAAAGTAGCACAAAATGGCCAACTTTTATTTATTTATTTATTTATTTATTTATTTATTTATTTATGTTTTGAGACAGAGCTTCAAGCTGTGGCCCTGGTTAGAGTGCCGTAGCATCACTGCTCACAGCAACCTCCAATTCCTGGGCTCCAGCGAATCTCCTGCCTCCGCCTCCCAAGTAGCTGGGACTACAGGCGCCCGCCACAACACTGGGCCATTTTTTGGTTGCAGCCGTCCTTGTTGTTTGGCGGGCCCGAGCTGGATTCGGACCCGCCAGCTCAGGTGTACGTGGCTGGCGCCTTAGCCTGTTGAGCCACAGGCGCCGAGCCGTGGCCAACTTTTAATATAAGTAGCTATTTAACACAATTTTTATATATGAAATAGAAAAGAACCTATTGTTTCAAATTATTAAAGATAAAGCTTGACAACAGTTAAAAATAGTGCATATGCAAATTTTGAATAATGTATACAGGATAGGCTATACAGAAGTTGTAAAGAAGATGACTTTGCCTGTGGTGCTTTTGGCAGCCAAAAAAAAAAAAAAAAAGAATACACACACACACATATCAGAGAAAAATATCTCCTGATATGATGTGTTTATTTGAGAGTAAGCAAAAAGGATTATGATTTGGGAAGCACAGTTATGGCAAGTCATAAGTAGGGGAGGGCAAGATGTTTTATTGGCAATAAGAAGAATTTCATGTAAGCTGTTGGGAAACAGAGTTCATTGGTTTTGGAGATTCAAAGCTAGAGTTGGCATAAATTTATTAATGGAGATGCCATTACTGGGCAAGTGTTCTTTTGAGGGTATCTTATCTTCTATAGTCCTAAAGAAGGAATTGTTCGTGGGATCATTTTAGAAAGTCCTTGTGATAGTCCTTATCTTAGACATACAAGTGTAAGCTGTCCTCTTTTGTGCTTTCTAGCTCTAATTTGTTTTAGTCTGATGAGAATGAATTTATCCTGGCATCTGCAGCTTTCACATTTTGCCCTTTTGATCAAGATCTTTCTGCAAAAGCATCACTGACCAGTCAACCTGTAGTCAGGTTTTGAGCATTCCTTGATGCCAAGATGGACCTATCCCAGTTGGTTAGTTTTGTCCCATGTCAAAGGGAGGTGAATAACACTGGGAGTCAGTGTCAAGACCCTTTTAACCACATGAGAAGCTCTCAAGTTTGGTCTGTCTGGATTTTATGTTAAATTTGATTCTGTCTACCCTGTAGGAGTTGGCTATCATTTCAAGACACTGGGCCAACATCACTATTAGGAGTTGCATTTCTACAGGGAGTTGACAGACAACAGGTATACATTTTGAAAAAGGAAACTACAAAATAAAACCAATATAAATGTGACAAATCTAGTTTGTACAATGGTTCTGAATCAAAAGTCAAGCTAAGGGCAAGCAATAAAACAAAAGACTTTCAGGGACCTTAATGAGGCCTGTTATAGACATTGAGTTGCATTTCTTGACTGTTTGAATTAAAGCAAAGAGTGGCTAACTCCATAAAAGAGACCTCTAGCACAATTTGAACAAAAGCTTATGTTAGCAATATTTCCTTTTTTTTTTTTGTTTTTGGACACAGAGTCTCATTCAATCATCCTGGTAGAGTGTTGTGGCATCATAGCTTACAGCAGCCTCAAACTCTTGGACTTGAGATCCTCTTGCCTTAGCCTCCCAAGTAGCTGGGATTACAGGCGCCTGCCACAACCCCTGGCTATTTTTTAGAGATGGAGTCTCACTTTGGCTCAGGCTGGTCTCAAACTTCTGAGCTCAAGCAATCCACCCGCCTCGGCCTCCCAGAGTGCTGGGAATGTTAGCAATATTTCTAAAGTTAATTATATAGAGTAAGGGATTTCTTTGCTCAGGTTCTGTGAAATTTCAGATATCAGTTATTAACTATGAAATTTTAATTATAGCATTATCCTGTCAAGTGAAAAAGGTAGGCCTTAAAAAGGATAAGAGGGTGGTGCCTGTGGCTCAGTGAGTAGGGTCCTGGCCCCATATACCAAAGGTGGCCTGTTTGAACTCAGCCTGGCCAAACTGCAACAAAAAAAATAGCTGGGCATTGTGGTGGGCGCCTGTAGTCCCAGCTACTTGGGAGGCTGAGGCAAGAGAATTGCCTAAGCCCAAGAGCTGGAGGTTGCCGTGGGCTGTGACCCCACAGCACTCTACCGAGGGCCATAAAGTGAGACTCTGTCTCTAAAAAAAAAAAAAAAAAAAAGGATAAGAGTCTATTATGAAATGGAGCCTTGTTCCCAGGTGTAAGGAACAGCTGTTGACAGTGTAAATGCAACAGTTTTATAGTTGAAGTTTATAGTTTATGGTATGTGGTATTTTGATGAACTCTTTTTTTCTTTTTAATTGGGGATTCATTGAGGGTACAAGATGTATCACACATTGAGACCCCACCCCCTCCCTCCTTTCCTCTCTCTGCTCTTTCTTTCCCTCACTGCCCTCCCTCCTTCTCTATCTGCTCTCCCCTTTCCCCACCGTGTCATTAATTGTCATCAAATCAAGATGAATACATAGGATTCAGGTTTCTCCATTCTTTTTTTTTTTTTTTTTTGAGACAGAGCCTCAAGCTGTCACCCCTGGATAGAGTCCCGTGGCATCACAGCTCACAGCGACCTCCAATTCCTGGGCTCAAGCGAGTCTCCTGCCTCCGTCTCCCAAGTAGCTGGGACTACAGGAGCCCGCCACAACGCCCGGCCATTTTTTGGTTGCAGCCGTCATTGTTGTTTGGCGGCCCGGGCTGTATTCGAACCCGCCATCTCAGGTGTATGTGGCTGGCGTCTTAGCCCGTTGAGCCACAGGCGCCGAGCCAGGCTTCTCCATTCTTGTGATACTTTACTAAGAATAATGTGTTCCACTTCCATCCAGGTTAATACAAATGCTGTGAAGTCTCCATTTTTTTTTTTTTTTTTGAGACAGAGTCTCACTTTGTCGCCCTTGGTAGAGTGCCATGGCATCACAGCGCACAGCAACCTCCGACTCCTAGCTTAGGCGATTCTCTTGCCTCAGCCTCCCGAGCAGCTGGGACTACAGGCATCCGCCACAACACCCAGCTATTTTTTTGTTGCAGTTTGGCTGGGGCTGAGTTTGAACCCGCCACCCTCGGTATATGGGGCCGGCTCCCTACTCACTGAGCCAGAGGCGCTGCCCAGTCTCCATTTTTTTTAACAGCTGAATAATATTCCATGGTATACATGTACCACAGCTTGTTATCCTGGGTTGGGGGCATTTAGGCTATTTCCACATTTTGGCGATTGTAAATTGAGCTGCAGTAAACAGTCTAGTACAAGTATCCTTATGATAAAAGGTTTTTTTCCCTTCTGGATAGATGCCCAATAATGGGATTGCAGGATGAAATGGGAGGTCTAGCTTGAGTTCTCTGAGGTTTTTTCCATACTTCCTTCCAAAAGGTTGTATTAGTTTACAATCCCACCAGCAGTGTAAAAGTTTTGGTGAACTCTTAATGTGACCATACATTAGGCATGAAATTTGTCCCTTAAAATTTATTTAGCTTGAGCTCATAGGGCTTTAGGAACAGAGCACCTCCTGTTTTAGTAATGCTGTGGAAAAAAGGTAAGATTGGAGAAACCTAAGAAAATTTAGGATCCAGTCTAGCCTAAAAACAATGCACAGGGCTACTGTCTAATAATGGGTATATTATTCTCATTCAATTTTTACCTAAGATAACTAGAGTAAGACTAATTTGTAAAATTAGTAAAATAAATTTCATCTCATACATTTTGGTCTGATTATTTATATAATTGCAGTGACAATATCCATCAATTACCTAGGAATCTCAGATTTAAAAACATCTTGAGACTAGAAGCCAAACCAAGGCAGACTTCAGACTTTGTAGTACCTATAAACAACTTAAATATTTCATTCCAATATTTATAATTTTATCCTGTTATAAAGAGAGTGGATTGTTACTATCATAAAAAGTAAGAATATTCACATACAGTTTTTGAATTTTGGAGGAATCAATTAAAAAAAAAGTTTCTACCTTTGTTCATAAAAGTATACTTTACCAATTTGTTATAAACTAAAGATAGCTTAAAAGAGAAAATCTAGAAAATCTTAAAACTGGAAAACAAAACAGCTAAGTAAAGAACGAGCAGTATTTCACATAAAAACATCAGTTATGTGATCCCATGTAATTAATTTTTGTTTTGCTTGATCTTGATTAGTAGTTTCACAAACTTATCAGTTTCTTCATTAAAGTTCTAGAAATTTTTTTTAGTCCATTGGTCGTAAAGTTATTAGACACTTGTATTAGAGAGCACTTTGCTAAAGTCTTTTCCATAAATCTGATTGTAGATGCCTTTAGAGAAAAATTAAAACAATAACTGTGGCTGACGAAGTTAAACCAGGTAAGTCCTGGTTAAAACTCTGATGAGAGTTCACAGTGGATAAGGAACTCTACGTTTGTGGTATACAACATAACTAGAATTATGACTGATGACATGTTGTATTTTTAAGAATTTTATGTAATTCTTGAACATTAGTTATGCACCCATAAATGTAGCAGAAAGAAGATCTAGCATTCACTTATAATTTGGCAAAGTTTCCTATAGAATTTGACAACTCAAATCAGCTTAATTTAGTTCAACATCTCTCTTTTATAAACCTTTGAGAAGTTTCAAGTTCCTTTGAACCATTCTAAAGTTAGTTCAAGGTCAAAAACAAATTTATTTATTACTTGATCTTGGGGAAGCCTGCCAAAGATGTCAAAAGTTTTAAAACGCTTGATCAAAATAGGATCACGTATCATTGTGACATAATAGTCATTCATTTCACCAAAGTAACAATTAAACAATTCCAAAAAACAATATAGAAAGTTAGGCCGGGCTCAGTGGCTCATGCCTATAATCCTAGTATCTGGGAGACTGAGGTGGGTGGATTGCTTGAGCTCAGCAGTTCCAGACCAGCGTGAGCAAGAGTGAGACTCTGTTTCTAAAATTAGCTGGGCATTGTGATGGGCACTTATAGTCCCAACTACTTGGGAGGCTGAGGCAAGAGGATTGCTTGAGCCCAAGAGTTTGAGGTTGCTATGAGCTGAGACTGCCATGGTAATCTACCAAGGGTGACAAAGTGAAACTCTGTCTAAAAAAAGGGGGGGGGGGGACATGAATGTTAAAACAAACAAAAAACTCTTAACCCTTTCAAAGCTCAATCTTTGAAAGAACCTAATAAAGACAACATGAAACACAGGAATTATTTAAATAAAGTATAAAATCTAGGCAAGAATGTATGCTGACAATTCTAAGACTTTTCTACTTTTATTTTATCAACATATTTAAAATCAGCTTATTTATGAAAGCTTTACTTAAGTCGTATGATCTAAAAGGCATTTGTTGGCTCAGCGCCTGTGGCTCAAGCAGCTAAGACGCCAGCCACGTACACCTGAGCTGGCAGGTTCGCATCCAGCCCGGGCCCGCCAAACAACAATGACGGCTGCAACCAAAAAATGGCCGGGCGTTGTGGCGGCGCCTGTAGTCCCAGCTACTTGGGAGGCAGAGGCAGGAGACTCTCTTGAGCCCAGGAATTGGAGGTTGCTGTGAGCTGTGATGCCACAGCACTCTATCCAGGGTGAGAGCTTGAGGCTCTGTCTCAAAAAAAAAATAAAAAATAAAATAAAATAAAAGGCATTTGTTAACTACCCTATTTTGGTACAAAAATATCATATACACATAACATAGAGGCATAAAACTATGCAGATGAATAAAAACAAATACCTTCTTACCTTAAAGAAGACTTTACTATAATTTTTAATTTAAAAAATGTAGTTATTTTCCAGTAATCTTCAGTCTCCCTAATGCCAGCATACTATTAAAATTCACTAATTCTTTCTTCAAATATTTCTTTTCCTTTTGAACAATCACCAATGACATGTCAATAGCACCTCTCTGGATTCCTGAATGAGACCCCTCCCTGCTTCTCCTACATCCAGTCTCTCCAACTAATCTATCCTATTTATCGTTATCCAGTTATCCTTCTCATCGCATCCCATCCGTTAGACCACTCCTGTGCTCAAAGGCCTTTTGTGGCTTCTCAGAACCCACTGAATAATAAAGATCAGATAATATCTGCCAGATATTAAAAATCCTCCACAGTCTTGTCTTAATTAGCATGTCTTCAACCAGTTACCTTTATTTTAGCCTAGATACTTTTTTCACTGTTCCCTATACATACGATGCTCACTTCTACTCTATTTTTTGCCCATAGTATTATCCTTACTTTAAATTATTTTTCTAAACTTATCTAATTCTTAGTCTCCTGTAAGGCTCACCATAAGCCCACTTTTATCCATTCCAGGTCATAATGTGCTCTTGCTTGTCTGAATCCTTCTAGCCTTTTCTGACAATTAATTCTGTACTTATTAGCCAATCACTTCAAATGTGTATACATTTTCACCTAAACTAGATTATAAGTTCCTCAGTGTAGGAGTTCTTGCTTTTTACTTTTTTGTTTCCCACAGAACCAACACTGAGTTTGTGCATAACAGACAATAAATACTTCTTGAATTAAATTTTCCTTATTGCTTCTTTTTTTTTTTTTTTTTTTTTTTTTTTTTTTGAGACAGAGCCTCAAACTGTCACCCTGGATAGAGTGCTGTGGCATCACAGCTCACAGCAACCTCCAACTCCTGGGCTCAAGCGAGTCTCCTGCCTCCGCCTCCCAAGTAGCTGGGACCACAGGCG
>CAUYRH010148603.1:0-16891 GCA_963574655.1 Perodicticus potto | reverse complement strand
ACTGCTTTTTATTTACATGATTTTGAAATTGACTAGAACGCTTTTTCCATAGATATTAATATTCCAATCATAACTTTAAAAATGCAGTTCTACCAAAAGAAAAAAAGTTTCTATTCAGGCTACTGGAATTGGTTATTAAAAAGAAAAAGAAGAATCCTGCTGCTTTCAGTATTTTCTGATTTCATTTTTGTAAATATAAAGAGGAACTTCAATTATGAAAAAAATTTAAAAAGAGAGAGAGAGATATATATATACATATATATGTACCGTTTTGTTTCCTGTTTAGAAGATTTTGAGTTACAGTGTTGTTTTCAGATTGATTAATTCAAGTATGCTGTGTTTTGAAATGAAATCTCATAAGCTATTTTTCCCCTAATATAAATTGTTTTCTGTAAAAGTCAAAAAAAAAAAAAAAAAAGAAATAGTACAAATGTTTTTTAAAAGCTAAACTCTTCAAAAATTTTTTGTTGAAATTGTGTTTTTACTGTGAGTTTTTCTGTCCACGAAGACCTGTCTATTTAGGTTTTCTTTTGTGTCTTTCAATTAACTTTTATATTTTCTCCACAAGTGTATTATTTACTTTTCTGATATTTTTTCTTAGGGGCTTTATTTTTGTTGCTATTAAAAATATGATTTTAGGGTGGCGCTTGTGGCTCAAGGAGTAGAGTGCCGGTCCCATATACTGGAGGTGGTGGGTTCAAACCCAGCCCCAGCCAAAAACTGCAAAAAAAAAAAAAAATATATATATATATGATTTTTAAAGTATATTTCTAAACATCTCCTGATTAAGTACAGGGATACAATATACTTTTTAAAATATTAATCTTACACTCCAGTAAACTTGTTGAACTTTCATTCTAATAATTAGTGTTTAGTCTCCTTAGACTTTCTGTTTATACAATCATTTCATCTATTAACAATAACTTTGATTCTCCTTTTCAATCCTTATACCATTGATTGATTGAACCTGCTAAGATCTCTAGCCCAATGCTGCATAAAAGTTAGCAATCATCCTTGTTTTTTTCTACCTTAAAGTGTCCTCATCTAGTGTTTATTATAGTCATAATTGATTATTTTACTATTAGATAATGCAAAATACCATTATCAAAATAAAGAATTTTCCTTCCGTTACTGCTACTACAATAGTTTTTGATAAATTTTATCAAATATTTTCTCACATCTATTTTAGATGATTATATGAAATTTCCTTTTAATTCCTTAAAGTAATTAATAGATTTTCCAGTGTTTAACTATTCTTGCATTCCTGGAAAATAGCCTACTTATATAATTCCTCTTTTCATCCTATTCATAACTAATTTTTCTATTTAGGGTAAATTAGACCAGTGGTTCTCAAAGTATGGTCCTCAGGCCAGCAGCATCAGTGTCACCTGGACACTTGTTAGAAATGCAAATTATTGGGCTCCATCTAGATCTGCTGACTCAGAAACTTTAGAAGTGGTGTTTAGGACCTCCAGGTAATGCTCATGCCTGTTCAACCTTAAGAACCACCATATGGAGTATAAAGAGTCAGAGAAGAGCTTTCTCTTCTGTCTCCTTTGAATTAAATTATATATAATTGGGATTATCTCTTCCACGAATATATGATATAATTTACCTATAAAATTTCTGGTTGGGCCTGGTTGGATTCTTTTCCTGTAAAACCATGGTTCTCAACCTTCCTAATGCTGCAACCCTTTAATACAGTTCCTGTGAGTCGAGAACCACGGGTTGAGAACCACTGCTTTAAAACAATGTAATATACAAGAGAAGCACATAACATGTATGTGTATCGTATGAATCATACATAGATATTTATAATGCAAACACCTGTTTAACCATCATCAGATCGAGAGAGAATGATTCTGGTATCTGACAGCCCCTCATGTGTTCTTTCTCCCTCATAACCCCTTCCATTCCTTCTGAATTTTAGTATAATCCTCAATTTTGTGATAGTAGTTACCTTACTTCTATACAAGTGTGTGTGCATCCTTGAATAATATAGTCTAGTTTTGCCTCTTTTGGGACTTAACATAAAGGGAAGCATGCAGTGTTATGGACTGGATGTTTGTGTCCCCCAACATTCATTTGTTGAAACCCTGAACCCTAATGAGATGGTATTCGAAGGTGGGAACGCTGGGAAGTAATCAAGCATGGGTGAAGCCATGAAGGTGGAGCCCCATGAAGGGATTATTGTCCTTATAAAGGAGATAGAATCTAGAGCTCACTCTCTTAGCCATGTGAAGGTACAGTGAGAAGTCTACAAACCACAACCCTTACCAGGCATCATATCTGCTGGTACTTCATCATGGAATTCTCAGCTTCCAGAACTGTGACAGATAAGGTTTATGGTTTAAGCCATTGAGTCTATGTTTTTATTATAGCAACCTGAACTAAAACACGCATTTTGTGTTATATTGTCTTGCTTTTTCTTCCACTTCACATTATTTGTAAGGTTTAACAATGTTATTGCATATAACTCTAGTTTTTTTAAATTTTTACGGCTCTTATAATTTCATTATATTAGTATACCACAATTATTTAACCATTCTGAGCATTTTTTTTTTTTTGCCCATTTTGGGGTAGTTATGAACAAGGCTTCTATGAACATTTGTATACAAATACCCGGGAGTACCTAATACAAATTCATGCATTTCAAATTACAGAGGTATAGGGTAAGTATGTCAATTACCAATTGATTGCCTCTCAGCTCTGAATGCGCCCATCAATATAGTCTACAATCAACAAAGGAATTCCTTCAAGTGCTTCTCTTTAAAAATGAGTACCATGGGCTGGGCGCCCATAGCTCAGTGGTTAGGATGCCAGCCACATGCACTTGGGCTAGTAGGTTAGAAACCGGCCTGCGCCTGCTAAACAAATAAACAGAGTACTATGCTAACTTTTTTCAGTAGAGGGTATTGAAGGGAAATCGCAGGATGAAGAAGATACCTCCTGTGATATCTTTAGAGGTATAAGTGTGAGAACATTTACTGGGATCTACTATACAGCCTGCCCCAACTGAGGTCACTCTGCAATATTGCACCCTCAGCTTGGTGATAACCTTTCCATAGCCCTCTGGATGTAAACACCAAAGCTTGCACATGACCTACACACAGCCACTTGTGGCCTTGGGACTCCACACCCAGCTGCTGCTTCCTCTTCAAGCCCCTGATTGTGGGTCTGCTCTGGTCTCCTGCCCGCAGTCCCAGGCTCCTCCTGCACACCCACACCACTGTGGATTGCCGCTTTCCATTGCTTATTGCTTGCCCAGCAATTCCAGACTAGCTCTAGCTTGGCTAAGTGAGCCAATTTTTGTGCCCTTTAGTGGCCAAAACACACCTTCACTGAGTCTGAAACCCTTTCAAGTTTGTCTTTTCTTGGGTACTCTTTCTTTATGTTTTATAGCTGTTGTTTTACCATAGGTACTAAGTCTTATATTGCATTTCCTTGCTTAACCTGCTCTGGGGTTTCTACTTCCGTACTGGACACAGACTGCTACACTCAGCTTGCTTTCAGCTTTGTTGGATAATGCCACACTATTTTCTGGTCATATGAATTTATGCTTTCACTAGCACTAAATGAGAACTTCACATTTTTGACAAAACTTGGAATTGTCAGACTTTTAATTTTTTGCTCATCTGATGGGGTGTAGAGGTACACAAAATCATTGTGAGTTTGTGAATTTTCATATCTTTTATCATTAATAAGATTCAGGATCTATTCATATGAATTGAGATTTTCATATGAGATTGAGATTTCAATCTTGAGATCAAAAGATTGAGATTTCCTCTTTTGTTGAAGTAACTAATTTTCAGTCTTTTGCTCCCTTTTTTTTTTTGGAGACAGAGTCTCACTATGTTGCTTGCCCTCAGTAGAGTGTTATGGTGACACAGCTCACAGCAACCTCAAACTCGTGGGCTTAAGCAATTCTCTTGCCTCAGCCTCCCAAGTAGCTGAGACTATAAGTGCCTGCCACAATGCCCAGTTATTTTCACAATGCAGTTGTCATTGTGATTTAGCTGGCCAGGGCCAGGTTTGAACCCCCCAGCCTCAGTGTATGTGGCTGGTGCTGTAAACACTGTGCTATGGGCGCCAAGCCTTTTGCTCCCTTTTCTATTAGGTAGTTTGCCTTTTGATCATTGACTTGTAAGTTTTCTTTGTATATCAGTGAAAGACTGATACTAGTCTTTTCACTATGCACATAGCTTCTGCTTTTGTAGCTTACTTTTTAACTCTTCCAACTTGTTTTTTGCTTTATTAATTTAATTAAAATGTTTTTCTTTTTTAATTGTTCCTTGAGTTGGGGGCCAGTTTCTTACTTTTTTGTCCTCTTTTTGAACATAAGCATTCACGACTATAAATTTCCTTCTAAACATATTTGACTGCATCTCACAATTTGATAGGTAATCACATTTTCCAATTACACTTTATTCTTTCATATACAATTATTTAGGATTGTATGTTAACATTTCCAAATAAGACTTACTTATGATTTTTACTATTAAAATCTACTTTTTTTTTTTTGAGACAGAGTCTAACTTTTGTCACTCTGGGTAGAGTGCCGTGGCATCATAGCTTACAGCAACCTCTAACTCTTGGGCTCAAGTGATTCTCTTGTCTCCGACTCCCGAATAGCTGGGACTACAGGTGTCTGCCACAACACCCAGCTAGTTTTATAGATAGGGTCTCACTCTGACTCAGGCTGGTTTTGAACTCCTAAGCTCAGGCAATCCATCCACCTTGGCTCCTCAGAGTGCTAGGATTACAGGTGTGAGTAAAATCTACTTTTTTATTGTGGTTAGAGGATAAAGCCTCTGATAGTTACCTTAAAATGTGTTGAGACATGACATGTGTCCCAAAACATCATAGGGTCTTATAAATATACCATGTGTTTATAATGAATGTATACAGTTTTCTAATTGTTGCAGATAAGAAGTGTTTATTTAATCGGATTTGATAATTGTTCAAATCTTTTATACCTAAATTGAAGCTGTTTGATGAATTACTAAGAGAGAAAAATAAAAACCTCACTTTGCTTGTGGTTTTGTAAATTTCTCCATGTAATTCAGTGTTGAATTTGTCCACCAGTTAGGGGTATATTTCCACCTTATTAATATTGTCTTCTGAACCATAAACATGGCATATTTTCCCTTCATTTAGATCTTTAATTTCTTCCAATGATGTTCCGTAGTTTTGAGAATATAAATTTTTTAAATTGTAGCAAAAATAACATAATATAACATTTATCATCTTAACCATTTTAAAGTGTAGTCTTAAAATTTTAATCTTTCCCTATTAAGTGTAATGTTAACTACAGGTTTTTAATAATCTATCAGATGGAGGAATTTTCCTTCTATTTCTAGTTTGTTGAATGTTTTCATTAGGAATGGGTATTGAATTTTGTCAAATGCTTTTTCTGTGCCTATTGATATGATCACATAGTTTTGAGTTTGGTTTCTTATTTTTTATTCCATTGTAATTATTTGTTATGTTAATTTATTTTTGAATCTTAAGCCAACTTGCATTCTTGGAATAAACCTACTTCATCATGTGTATAATTTTTTATATGCTATTGGATTTACTTTGCTAGTATTTTATTCAGGGATTTTTGCATCCACATTTATAAGAGATGTTAGTCTGTAATTTTCTTTCCTTTGTAACATCCTTGTCTGCTTCTGATATCAGGCTAATACTGGCCTCATAGCATGAAGTGGGCAGTGTTGCCAGCCCTTCTGTTTTTGGAAGAATATGTTTTTATATAAAAAGTGTTCATTCTTCTCAATTTGGTCAAAATATTTGACAGAAGTCAGTGGTAAAGTCTTCTAAGGTTGGGCTCTTTTTTGTGGGTAATTGTTTTGATTACTAATTTAATCTCTTTGATTGTTATAGATCTGCTCAGCTTGTCTTCAGATTGTCTCTCTCTCTCTTTTTTTTTTTTTTGAGACAGTTTCAGTTTGTTGCCTTCAGTAGAGTGCTGTGGTGTCATAGCTTACAAGAACCTCAAAACTCTTGGGCTCAAGTGAGCTTCTTGCCTCAGCCTCTTGAATAGCTGGGACTACAGGCACCACTACAACAGCTGGCTAGTTTTAGAGATGGGGTCTTGCTGTAGCTCAGGCTGGTTTTGAACTCCTGAGCGCAGGCAATCCACCTACCTCGGCTTCCCAGAGTGCTAGGATTACAGGTATGAGCCACTGCTCCCAGACTTGTCTCTTTCTTCGTGAGTCAGTTTTGATAGTTTTTGTGTTTCCAGATATCTATTTCATCCAGGCTGTCTAATTTGTGGGCATACAATTGTTTGTAGTATTCTTTCACAATCTTTTTTATTTCTGTAATATCAGTAGTAGTGTCTCTTATTTCTAATTTTAATAATTTAAGTCTCATCTTTTTTTTTTTGAGACAGAGCCTCAAGTTGTCACCCTAGATAGAGTGCTGTGGCATCACAGCTCACAGCAACCTCCAATTCTTGGGCTCAAGAGAGTCTCCTGCCTCCGCCTCCCAAGTAGCTGGGACTACAGGTGCCTGCCACAACGCCTGACCATTTTTTGGTTGCAACCATCATTGTTGATTGGCGGGTCCAGGCTGGTTTCGAACCCGACAGCTCAGGTGTACATGGCTGGCACCCTAGCCCGTTGAGCTACAGGTGCCGAGCCTAAGTCTCATCTTTTATCGTGGCTATTCTAGCTAATGGTTTGTCAATTTTACCTTTTTTTTTTTTTTTTAAACAGCTTTTGGTTTCATTGAATCTCCACTTTTGTTTTCATAATCTCTATTTCATTAATTTCTGCGCTAATCTACTGTTTACTTCCTCCTGGTTGCTTTAGGTTTATTTTGCTCTTTTTTTCCTGGGACATTAAAGTGAAAGCATAGGGTGTTGATTTGAGCTGTTTCTTCTTTCTTAACAGGTATAAATTCAGTTATATATATATTTTCAGGTATAAATTTTTCTCTAAACACCGATTTTGCTGCATACCAAAGGTTTTGGCATGTGTCTTTATTTTCATTCAGTTATTTAGGGGTGTGGTCTTTATATTTTTCTGTGACTTTCCCAATTTCCTTCTATTATTGATTTCTAGTATTTTCTTTGTAATTGGAAAACACTTATTTCTCGCCTTTTCATCTTTTAATTCTATCATCCATACTTTAAATTTATTGAAATTTGTTTTATGGTCTGTGATTTATCCTGGAGAATGTTCCATATATATTTGATAAAAATATAGGTTCTGATTTTACTCCATGAAATGTTTTATAAATGTTAGGTTTAGTTGGTTTATAGTGTTGTGGAAGTCTCCTATTTCCTTGATATTCTGGTTAGTTGTTTTACCCCATGCATTATTGAAAGTGGGTTATTGAAATCTCTATTATTGTTGACTTACGTATTTCTTCCTTCATTTTTCTGTTTTGCTTTATGTATTTTCAGGGCTTGTTGTTCGATGCATGTTTATAATTGTTATATCTTCTCCATGGATTGACTTTATCATATGTCCTTCTTTGTACATAGCAACATTTTTACTATTTGCTTATTTTTGAGACAGAGTCTCACTATGTCATCCTCAGTACAGTGCTGTGGCATCACATCTCATAGCAACCTCAAACTCTCAGGCTTAAGTGATTCTCTTCACTCAGCCTCCTAAGTAACTGGGACTACAGGGGCCCACCACAACACCCAGCTATTTTTTTGTTATAGTGGTCACTGTTGCTTAGCAGGTGCGGGCAGGGTTTGAACTGTCAGTTCTAATGTATGTGCTGATGCTCTAACACTTAGCTATGGGTGCTGAGCCTATAGAAACATTTTTAAATGTTTTTTTCTGCTGGCATTAGTATACACACTCTAACTTCATGTGGGTGCTGTTTGCATAATATATATTTTTATATTCCCTTAAATTTGTATTTTGAATCTAAAGTGTGTCTCCTGTAGATAGTATTTAGTTGGATCTTACAGTTTGGTTTTTTTTTTTAATTCAGTCTGACAGTCTATGTCTTTTAATTGTTACTCTGGTCACATTTAATGTTACTGGTTTGCCATTTTACTTTATATTCTCTATGTCTCCTGTCTTTTTTGTTCTGTTATTCCTCCTTTATTGCTTGTTTTGCAGTAAATATTATCTAAGTAGCATTTTGATTTTCTTTAATAATTTTTCATTGTATGTATTTTTGGTAACTTCCTTCCTGAGTGGTTCCTTTATTACTATATACATTATAACTTATCAGACTTGGCATCAGGTTTATGTTATTTAATTACTTAACGCTTGTGAGGTTTTGAAATATTCTTCTATAGCTCCATTTCCTTTCCTTTGTTTTGTTATTATTCTTATACACAGTAATCTATACTTTACAAACCCCAAAATAGTTATAATTATTTATATAATTTTATAACTTTTAAACTAGCTGAGAGTATAAAGAACAAGTATATATTTACAGCTTTTGTTTTATTAACATTATTCATTTAATTCTCTTCAATTGTTCTGGTGGATACAAATTATAGTCTGGAGTAGTTTTTCTCAGCTCAAGACAACTTTGTTCCTGACTACCTTCTTTGTGCTATTACCAGCAAAGGGGTCACATTTTTTTATGTTATAGGATCAATAATATATCATACACATATTGTTTTATACAGTTGCTTCTTAAATTAGTTAAGAGATGGAAGGAAAAATACATATACTCTATTTAAATTGTATAATGAATGCTATCAGGGCTTTTTTCTTTTGTGGAATTGATTTATCATCTAGGTCATTTACTTTCAGCCTGAAGGACTCTCAGAATTTCTTGTAAGGAGGGTCTGTAATAAATTCTCTGCTTACGTGTATCTGGGACTATCTTTAATCTTCTTTCATTTTTGAAAGATTTGCTGAATATAAGATTCTTGGTTAGCAGTGTCTTTGATCATTTGGAATAAATTACCTCACTGCTTTCTGGCCTCCATTGTTTCTGCTGGAAAATCAGCTTTTAACAGTGGTTTTGGCCGACCTCTCTTTGGATATCTTTCCTCCTGATCATTCCCAGATATTAAGTTCCCCTAATTGCAGAATGGCTGCTTTATCATTTTCAACAATAAAACTTAGAGGAAACACAGAAGAATATTATAAGCCACACTTTGGAATGTAGTTAGAAAAACATAGACTGTATGAAACTCTCCAGGACCAAAAGCTGTACAAATGAATTGCAAGAAGACAGAGAGGGAGAGATGGAGATTGTAATCCTCTAGAGCAGCGGTTCTCAACCTGTGGGTCATGATCCCTTTGTAACAGTGAAAGTACATCTGGCATATCAAATATTTTTTATGAGTCATAACACTAGCAAAATTACGTTATGAAGTAGCAATGAGAATAGTTTTATGGTTGGGGGTCACCACAACATAAGGAACTGTATTTAAAGGTCACGGCATTAGGAAGGTTGAGAATCACTGCTCTTAGAGTAAAAGAAACACAAAATCCATAACAACCAATTAATTGCATTGTGTAGACTTTAATTGGATCCTGCTTCAAATAAATTTGTAAAAGTGGCATTTATTAGAAATTTCAATTCACAAAATATTTGCTGCTATTGTTAAGTTTCTATTCTTTTTTAATGTGTGCTAATGGTACTGTGGCTATCTTATTTTGATCCTTTAGCAGTAATAGTGTAATAGTCATGGATGAATTTATATATGAGAAATGTTTCAAAATAATGTGGAGGACAATAGACAGGATTGTAGACAAAACAGATGGTCTTTTTTTTTGTTTTGGGAGTCTCATTCTGTGCCCTGGGTAAAGTGCTGTGGCATCATACCTCACAGCAACCTCAAACTCTTGAGCTTGAGCAATCCTCTTGCCTCAGCCTTAGTAGCTGGGACTACAAGTGCTGCCACCACACCCAGCTAGTTTTTCTGTTTAGTAGAGACAAGGTCTTGTTCTTGCTTAGACTGGTCTCAAACTCCTGATTTTAAGCAATCTACCTGCCTCAGCCTCCCAGAGTACTAGTATTACAGGTGTGACCTACAGTGTTGGGCTGAGATAACTCTTGAAGCTACACAGTTCTTTATATTTTTGTGGATATTTGACATTGACTTTCCTATTACTTATTGCTTTGGCCTTGTAATCTTGATTCTTTCAGGGAGGGAATTTGTAAACTAAAGTGAGGTCAAAAGAGCAGCTAATGAACGTGTCATCACATTCCAATGTGGAGACTTTTTAAAACTGAATCATCTATAAAACTGAGAACATGGTTCAAAAACACTAACAATTTCCTGTTAGTCCTTCCTAAATGAAATCATCAAATGTTTTTATTTTTATTCCGAAAAAAAAAAAAATGTGCTCTGCAACAAATACTTATGAAATCAGGCACATGTCCCTCCTTTAGTTATATGCTGAATTCTGGAACACACATTTTAATGTTTTGTACTTTTTCAAAAATTATTTCCTTAGAATCCTGTTAGTATGACTGCTGTTCAGTTTCCACAGTTGTTAATTTTAAATTACTCATTCAAGCAAAATAACTTTATTTTAATGCTTAGTGCAATGGGCTGCTATAACAAAATATCTTAGCTGGGTAACTTGTATTGGAGCTTAAGTTTCAATGTATGAATTTTATTTTATTTTATTCATTCATTTATTTATTTGAGAGCCTCAAGCTGTTGCCCTGGGTAGAGTGCTGTGGCATCACAGCTCATAGCAACCTCAAACTCTTGGGCTTAAGTGATTCTCTTGCCTCAGCCTCCCAAGTAGCTGGGACTACAGGCACTCACCACAACCTCCAGCCATTTTTCTTTCTGTTGCAATTGTCATTGTTCTAGCTGGCCTGAGCCAGGTTCAAACCTGCCAGCCTTGGTGTATGTGGCTGGCGCCCTTACCCACTGAGCCACAGGCGCTGTCCATCAATGTATGAATTTTAGGAGGACACAGACTATAGCAGCTGCTCATTGTATGGCATGTGCTAGACCCTGGGGAGTGGCATGTAAATCAGTCCACAATTCATAGATGCCTACAGTCTCAAGAAAACAAATGACATGATGAGAAACCATGGTATAAACTGCCAAGACAACAGAATACTTTTTGAAACAAGAGTCTCACTCTGGTGCCCTGACTACAGTGCTGTGACATTGTAACTCCTAGCAACCTAAAGTTCTTGGGTTTAAGCCATTCCTCTTGCCTTAGTTTTTGTTTTTTTATTTTCCCCCTTTCTATCAGGTCTCATTCGCAGGCTGGTTTGAAACTCCTGAGCCTAAGCAATCTGCCTTCCTTGGTCTCCTAGAGTGCTAGGATTACAGTCATGAGCCACTGTGCCTGGTAGAACACATACATACACATTGACAATATAAATATATATATGTGTGCTGTCTGCATAACACATATTTATAGCCATATATATATACACACACTTTTTTTTTTGCCAAATGAAAATACCCAGAATTCCTAATTTTCTCCATCCTAGGTGCTTTTTCAATCCTATTACATCCTGAGTAACCCCCGCCTCTGAACGAAGGGGCATGAACTGGGAAAACAGGAGAAAATGGCAAGAGGGCACTAGTAACATCAAGGCAGCACTGTAGTATCTGTAAACGTATTCTTTTTCTCCTTGTACAATGTGGGGGTTTGGGGTCTGCCATGCCAGGAGATCATAATCCTGATCATGAATTGTTACGCAGAGCCAGATCTGGCTTCACGGACACCCATGAGGCAGGTCCCGCGTGGTCTCTGGGGTCTCTGTCAGTAGGACTAGTGTGTCTACAGTAACCGTTCCCACTTACCTCTCTTCTCTCCTTCAAGCTGGTGAAAGGGAAAGGTTATTAATGCTTGCTCTATGCTACAGAGATTGTGGTCGCAGTTTCATAATTCAGTTTGTGTTTGTCTACTTTAGCTTGACTGTTGGAAGATACCCATATGCAAAAGGAGAAAAAAGCTTTGTTCTTAAATAATTACTTAAAATCCAGCTTATCAAGAATAAACAAAATGGCAAAAGTTTGTATAGAACACTAAGTAATTGGGTGGTAAGCTGTAACTGCTGGCAATTTAACATGGGTAATAAGGAATAAATAAGGAATGAAAATGAACTTTGGGGCGGCGCCTTCAAACTCGGCCCTGGCCAAACTGCAACAAAAAATAGCCGGGTGTTGTGGCAGGGGCCTGTGGATCCAGCTACTCAGGAGGCTGAGGCAAGAGAATCGCTTAAACCTAGGAGGTGGAGGTTGCTGTGAGCTGTGACACCACAGCACTCAACCGAGGACAACAAAATGAGACTGTCTCTAAAAAAAGAAAGAAAATGAAGTTTGGGATATAAACAACATTTTAATAAAACATACATGTAGGCAGATGGAGTCATTCAGGAGTTTTCCTTTTTCAAAAAAATTATTGGTTTTAAAATCCAATCAAAAGATTGAGAGCAGATAGTTTTTAACATTATAGTTAAAACAGGAAAAAGTGCATCACTGCCTTATCTTGGGAAAAGCAATAACCAGACGCAAGATTCAAATTAGGCAACATATTAAATAATTCATCTGATTTTTATTTTTTTGAGAGTCTCACTATGTGGCCCTGGGTAGAGTGCTGTGGCATCACAGCTCACAGCAACCTCTAACTCTTGGGCTTAAGCGATTCTCTTGCCTCAGCCTCCCACATCGCTGGGACTATAGGCGCCCACCACAACACCGGCTGTTTTCTGTTATGGTTGTCATTATGGCTTATCAGGCCCGGGCCAGGTTCAAACCTGTTAGCCCCGGTATATGTGGCCAGTACTCTACCCACTGAGCTACGGGCGCTGCCAATTCACCTGATTTTTATTGAACACCCAAATACGTAAGTCATTTTCTTTTCCAGAACTCCTGCTCTTCCAGTTTTCATTATCTAGTTAAGGAGGTAGAATTGTGCAAACTAAAATCATGTATAACAAATGGCCTGTGAATAATATGGACTCCAGGTAGACTGACAGCACAAAGAAGGGAGTATTTACTATAAACTGGTCTGACAAGGTTACTAGAAGTGAATGAACTGGAAGTGATATGGTGGCTAAAATTTCAATGGGCAGAAATTTCATAGATGTATACACTTATTTAATAAATATGTGCACAGAACTTATATGAGAGTTATTATGCTAAGGTTGGGAACACAAAAGTAAAAAAAAAAAATATAATCCCTGCACCAACAATGAATCAAGACAATTATAATACACTGTGACAAGTAATGTAAATAGAAGAGGGTGTTTGGGGAGCACAGGGAAAAGCTTAGACAGTGAGTCAGACAAAGGGGTGGAGCTAGGACAATCTTCTGGGTAAAGGGACAAAACTTACAAAAGGCAGCAGGGAAGGAGTAAGCTGGGTGCCAGAGTCAAAAGAATCATCCTGTCCAGTAGTCTTCAGCTAAAACATAGCTAGTGCAACTAAGAAAAGGAATTTATAATCTTAGAATTAACTTAAATTTAAAAACTCACATCCACTTCAATATAAATGGAACCATGAAGATTTACAAATCTACTCTTTCAAAGTATTTTAGAACATTTTAATACAGATAAAACACTCGTAAGAATGATTCAACAATAACAACAAATAATAGAGTCTGAATTGAGAATGTATTGGTGTAAAATACACAGCTGATTCCAAAAACTTAGTCTTTGAAAAGGAAAGTAAAATTCATCATTTTTTATATTGATAACGTATGTCCATAATTATTTCAGATAAATTAGGTTAAGTAAAATATATTATTATAATTAACTTTACCTGTTTTTTTTTTACTTTGTAAACGCGGGTCCTAGAAAATGAAAATTATATATTGGCTCATATTATATTTCTATGGGGCAGCACTGGTCTAGTGTGCCATGAGGTGTGGAAATGAGAGAGGGGTTGAAATAAGCCAGAACGTGTAGGACTTTTCAAGCCCTGTGTGTTAGGGTAGAGTGCTGTGGAATCATAGCTCACTGCAACCTCAAACTTTTGGGCTCGAGGGATCCTTTTGCCTCAGCCTTCCAAGGTGCTGGGACTATAAGGCCCCTGTCACAATACCCGGCCATTTTTTAAGAGACAGGGTCTTACTCTTGGTCAGGTTGGTCTTTAACTCGTGAGCTCAAGCAATCCACCTGCCTCAGCCTCCCAGAGTGTTAGGATTACAGGCGTGAGCCACGCGCCTGGTCTGGGCTTTTACCATGAGTAAAGCAGCATATTGAGCAGAGGAATGACATGTTTTAAAAAGGCTCCAGGGTTGCTTTCCCTATGGAGCAAAAGTAGAAGCAGGAAGGTTCCGAGGTTACTACTGTGTTCAGGTGAGATATGAGCAGCACCCACCAGGGTAGAGGCGGCAGCTCTAGTGAGGACCGCTGAGTCCCGAGGATTATTTGGATGGTGGAGAGAATACAATTTTCCTGGGTTGCATTTTTGTTTTTTTGTTTTTTTTTTAAGAGATGGAGTCTCACTATGCTGCCTAAACTCGTTTCAACTCCTGGGTTCAAGTATCTTCCTGCTTCAGTGTCCTAAATCACTGGAATTGTAGTCACGAGCCACTGCACCCAGCTACGAATGTGGGTTTTGAAAACAGTCAAGGATGACTCCAAGTTTTTGGTCTTAGGAACTGGAAGGACGGAAGTGCCAACAACCAACTTGGGAGAGCAAGATGGGAAAGCAGGTGTAGGGGACGTTGAGGAGTGATAACTAAGGAGTGAAGAGGGAGAAGTCCGGGGATTGAGTCCTTGGGCAGGCAAGATCAGGGAGAAGACGAGGAACCAGCAAAGCAGACTAAGAAAATGTTGAGGAAAAAGGAAAACCAAGAGTGTGGTGCCCTTGGAAGCCAAGGAAAGAAAACTTCTCGAGGAGGGAGGGATCAAGTATATCAAATGCAGCTGACAGGAAAGTGCCATCTGAAAATTGACCATTAGCTTTTTACTGAAGGGGTGACCTTGAGAATAATCTTGGCAGTGTGGGAAGTGGGTTGTTAGCAAAATCCAAATTGGAGTGGGCTGAAGACCGAAGAAGAGTGACTGGAGGCGGTGAGAACAAGTAACTCTTCAAGGAGTTTTATTCTAACAAAAGACAAAGAAATGAGACTGCATAAAGAATTCAGGGCAAGCATTGTAATGGGAGAAATAAAACATATTTGTGTGCTGAGAGAAATAATCCAAAGGGATAATTGTACAGTGATGTCCTTGAGCAGGAGAGAAGTATGGGACCTACCTGTACATAATGACTGGGAAGAAACCTCCAGGACGGCAGTTCTCAATGCGTGGCTCCTGGACCAGCAGCATCACCTGCAACTTGTCGGAAATGCAAATCATCTGGCCTTTCCCAGATCTCCTGAGCCAGGAACTTGGGTGAGGCCATGCAAAGGACTTATGCTAAGCACAGGAACAGAGGATCCTCTGCTGATAAATTTAAAAAGTTCTTTTCTATGGAGCCTTGCTGAATAGCGAGGGAGATATATAACTGAATGACAGACCTTTATCTTTAGTTTTTACTCAAGGTTTTCTTTACTCAATTCCTTTAGCACTTACATCGCATGGTTTTCCCAGTCTCATCATCTTTCTGTTGGGACTTTTGCATGGTCAGCATTGCCCTGAATGCACTGTGTCCAGAACCGAATAGCATCCCACACACAACCTACCAGAATTTAATGTCAACGGTCAGATAATTTATCTCATGTTGCATGAACTGCTATGAAGCCAGGACTCTTTTAGTCTCCACTCCTTAAATTGTATAAATTAAAGGAATAGTTGCTACAGTAAAAAGTTTAACAATTACAGAAAGATACAGACAGTAGGTCTCTTGATCACGTGTTAGACGTTATTACTAAGTGATACCTGAAGCATAAGTATGCTACCCATACACAGACACAAATTATATACTTATTTTACTTTACGTATTTTTCTCGTTTCTACTTTATTGTGGACATTGTTCCATACTGATGCAAAAAGATGTTTGACAACTGCATGTTATTTGAATTGTTGCTTCTTAGTTTATTTAGACAATTTCACACCACTAAGAATTTCAGCTGTTGCCAAGCTTTTGCTTATTACGAACAATTCCAGGATACGCTTTAGGTTAATTTGCAAGATATTTTTAGGTATCAAATGTATCCCTGCTGTTCCAGCCCTTTTTCAATTTTTTTGGTTATCACTTTGCATATGAAAGATTCAGACTGTCATTCCCAAACCCATGAAAATTCATGTCAAAACACAACAGTGGATAATAATGCCAATAAAAATTCCTCTCTAAGCAGATGCAATCCATTAATTAATAAGGCACTAAATCACTAAACTAGAACTTTCCCATTATGTTTTCTATCCATTGGAGAAATTTAAAAATGCTTAAAACCAACTATGGTGTTCACTTAATTTAGTAGCTTTTTTTAGTGAGAAGTATTCCAGGAAGTAAACAACATCTTCAAGTATAAGGAAAATTATATTAGCTTTGTGTAAGGAGTGAATGAATAGTAGAACAAAACAAAACAAAACAGAGCATACTCCATTTATTTGAGAAGTCTAAAAATGGGGTTATTAAGACTACTGATGCAAGAAAAAGCCTCCTGCAAGTTGGAGAGAAGACTGAAAGAAAATGCCCACATTTTTGCCATGACATTCTCAGACACCTGGTAAGAATGAGGAAAAGTAAGGTGTTGGCTATATCATATCACAGTTAAAAAAAACACAGCTTACAGTTAGAGAACCCAGGATTCAAGTTCATTTGATTCTCCATGGACCTCTGGGACATAACCAGAGTTTGAATCACTGTATCAAGGACTCCAAGTCATAATCGCATGTGACCCAAATGGCTCAGTATTAACACCAGAGGGTAAGAGGTTTATTTTATTTATAATCAGCAGTTTATTATTTTGAAGCCAATCTCATAAGCGTGAACATAGTGACTTTACAAATTCTTTAAACAGAAGTTCTTATATCCTGATCCTAAGGCATCCTGTAATAGATTACAGTAAAAACAATGTTA
>CAUYRH010148597.1:0-26659 GCA_963574655.1 Perodicticus potto | reverse complement strand
CAAAGCAGACATTGCCGGCTGAGCTTTATTTCCTCTGTGCACGGGAAGAATTTTTTATATTGGCAGAGGTGGGTCCAGTAAGCAACCCCGTCTCGCCTTGGAAAAGTCAACTATAGAGGGTTCTTCCATGCACAAAAAATTTAAAAAGTTCTTGAATCACTGGGATTTCTAGACAGGGCTGTGGATGGAGGATGAACATGTTTCATAGATATTATTTTGAAATACCTCTGTTTTTCAGTTTAACCGTTGTTCGGGATTTTCATAATGGGCTTTACTTAGGCAGCGATGACGGCCATTGATGTTCTCTGGGTTTGGAAATGCAAGGCTGACACCAAAGTGTCCATTAAATATCTCTTAATTTCTTGTGGTTTTTGCAGGTGCCACCACACCATCCTGTGACCTCTGGGGCTCTGTGTTCCTGTGCAGCTGGACGGGGATGGCAGCAGGATAGAAACTTGTGCAATCCAGGCTGATGGGGGAAATGTGTCACTTCTCTCAGACGCACTCATCTTTTTGGTACATCCGTGCACCTGTGAAATTTCGTGTGTCAAAGGCTATTTTTTTTTCCTCATTGTACACATCCTGTAGCTGGTGATACATTCTAAATTAGTGTTTTGAAATCTGGGAAGTATAGCATTATTCTCCATTGAAGAATAAAAATTATAATAACAGATACAACAATATAAAGAAGGCTTTCTTTAGAAACGCCTCTGTGCAAACGGGGTGGCTAAACGTAAATGTTAAAATGGATCTTAAGGTTTAGAGGTATTGGGTGTATTAACCTTTCACCTCTTCCACTGATTCATAGCTGGGGAACTTCTAAGAGATTCGCTTGTTCGGGTGATGCTCTAATTTTCAGAAAACCTGTTGCTTAGGAAGGTAATTTCTCACTTGTTCTTGTTTTCCGGCTTAGATCTTTCTGTTTGCTTATTTATTTGACCTTAACCAGGACCATCACTACTCTGGTAGCCTGGGCATTTACAATTAGAGGCTTGCCTGGGGCTTCCCTTCATTACTCTGATGGAAAAAAACAAATGAACAAAACCCCACCTCCTGTGGTTCAGCCCCAAAGCAGATCCTTTTATGTCCAGCAGCGCTTTTCTTGTGCTGCCTTAAGAAACATTCAGGGAGCATTTTTTGTCCTCCGCATCCACCAGTCCCTGACTTCTCCCTCTTTGGACTGACCCAGTCCCCTGCCAGCGCAGAGCCTCCCTCTCATAATAGCCCCTGCGAACAGGACAGGCTCTAAATGCATCACACAGACATTAAATAACTTCCGAGTGTAAATCCCTTTCCTAGGTATTTGCATGTTAAGCTTTTTAACCTTAATCATAGAAATGGAAAATAGAATTAAAAAGTATTTCCTTCTTAATGGAACTCCATGCCTCAGCAGGCCATGGAGAATTGGAGGGAATTGATTTTAACCTTAAAATCATAAATCAATATTTTGAATATGTAAATACAGTCTAGGGATATATTTCTATAACCTTTTTGTGCAGTGGGTGACAGTAAGTGGAAAAGAAATAAAAAATATTGCCCATCCTCACTCCAGTGTCTTCCTGCAGGAGACAAACCCAGCCAACCTGGCTTCAGAATGACTGTTCGTGGGAGCTACTGAAGGCAAGTTAACAGGGCTGAGAGAGCAGCTGCTGCTTGTTCAGGTCTGGAAGCTGAGGCTGCTCTCAACTCCCTGAACCCTGCTGATACCGGAATTTCGCTCTTCAGTAGGTCCTTGGTCTCGGGGATTCGGAGAAGGAACCCACGGACCACAGATCAGCGGTACTATAGGACTTTTATTAGAAGTTAGAAAGGAATACAGAAGAAGTAAAAAGCACCAGAGCTTCTGGAAGTGGGAAAGAACTGAAGAACTCCCTCGGGAGTCTCCACGTGGGCTCTTCGATCTAGGGGTCTTAAGTCTACATGGCTGGCAGTTGGTTCTTTATAATCTTTGTCCCTGAGAAGGGATTAGGGTGTGTGCTCCTACCCAAAGTGGAACCACCCAAAAAACCATCATAGGCTGCTTTGTTCATGATCTTATCAGAGCCCAGAGGGTGTGTCCCGAAGAAGGCAATCTGCTTGTGCCTGGAAGTGGGGGTCTGACTTTGGAGCTCACCTAGAGAATGGGGGGCTCCCTATCCAGCCCTGAGTGGGGGAATCCTGTATCACTGTGACAAGTGATCTGCCTCTTGACTAATGCTCCCCAAAGACATTACTGACTGCACTGGGGTGCTGGGGCCCTTGCAACAGGCATATCCCCTGGGCGGGGGCTCAGGAACCTGAGTTGTAATGAAATGCTTGGGCGACTTTCTAGAACCATCCTCCAGGCCAGCTCTTACATTTTTCCTGTGTATTTCTTCCTGCTTACTGTCTGTCTCCCAGCACTTCTCAGTTGACCGTGACTTATTCTCATGCTTACTCTGCCACAGATTTTCAGATATCAGTCATACTTTTCTAATTATTTTGTCTGCTTCTTGCCTAGGCCTTTTTCTGATCTGTGGAAGGAGATTACACCATGACTTGCATCACAAATATCATGAGCTTTGTGACCTCAGTGCCACGGGAACTAAGACACAATAAGCATAAGAAACAGAGAAAAGTGAATATGCTCCCTGGGATCATCCTGGGAGCTCCCCAGAGGGTTCCGGGGCTTATTTACTACACCTGTGGTTGCTTGTAGGTGAGGAAGACACGGAGACTGTCAGGGTCTGAGCTCTGGGGCTTTTGTTCACACAGATGAGGAGCTGACATGTAGATGCCGGTGACAAGGATAAGAGAGTCACTCAGTAAGTAGATAGTGTCCAAAATGAATACTAATGCTCATTTATATTAGGAAAGGTTTGTTTTTTAAGCAGTAAATTGTATGTTTGTCTGTGTGAAGGCAACGCTAATTACTGTCATTGATATCTGCTGTTTATGATTTTTGCCTTAATTGCTGTGTAGAATGATACTTATCATGCACATCACAATTATGTGTTATCTTCGTTTTCATTAATCGCTTCCATTATTTAAGGGCGAGGACAAAAGTATCCCATCTTTCTGCATCCTCCAGGCCTCTCTGACAGAAGCATTACATAGTTCACATTTTTAGTAAACTAATGAATTAATGAACGTTCAGGTTTTACTCGTGTTATAATTGTGTCTATCCATGTTTACATAAGTAGTCCCCGGAAATTATTCAGCCTCCCCGATCCCACACCACAGATATACCTTCTCTAGTTCTCCTGGTAATGTCAAGAATACAAGGTGGACAGCCCAAGCAACATTGTAAGACCCTGTCTCTACAAAAAGATAAAAAAATTATCCAGGAGTAGTAGCAGGCACCTGTAGTGCAGCCACTTGGGAGGCTGAGGCAGGAGTTTGAGGTTGCAGTGAGCTACGATGACACGGCCACACTCTAGCCCCAGGCAATGGAGTGAGGCAAGTAAATAGAAGATGGAGAGCTTTACCTTACAGTGGAGACAGAACGGAGAAGAAGAGGATGGAAGGGTGGGCGAGGAGTGGAGTGTGGAAAGGGTTGTACTTGAAATTATAACTGATAGGCTCGGCGCCTGTGGCTCAGCGGGCTAAGGCGCCAGCCATGTACACCTGAGCTGGCGGGTTCGAATCCAGCCCGGCCCGCCAAACAATGACGGCTGCAACCAAAAAATGGCCGGGCGTTGTGGTGGGCGCCTGCAGTCCCAGCTACTTGGGAGGTAGAGGCAAGAGACTCGCTTGAGCCCAGGAATTGGAGGTTGCTGTGAGCTGTGATGCCACAGCACTCTATCCAGGGTGACAGCTTGAGGCTCTGTCTCAAAAAAAAAAAAAAGAAATTATAACTGATCAACGCTGTGCCATGCCTGTAGCTGCTAACAAACTGAGAGCTTCCCAAGTCCATGCCACGCGTCTTGCACAACCACAGCTGTGGAGGCTCCTTCCATCACAGCCACACTCTTCTCCTTCCTGAAGTTAGAATCAGAGACGGTCTTGTGTCTGTGTCTCTGTCTGGAAAGGAGTAATGGAAGGAAAGGGTCACACCCTCCCCCCCACACACACACAAACCCAAATCAGAAACAAAAACTTCCCACCAGTTCTGATCCCTCCCCGTAAACAAGATCTATGCCATCATCAGGTGTCCTATGAACTGATCCTAACTTTCATTTCAGAAATTCAAATAAGGTAGTTGCTCTTTTTCCACAGACACTAATGATGTAAAAATTGAACCACAGGTTTTTGTTATGGTTGGAAATTTTCATGGTCATGTTCCCCTTTATCCCTAAACACCACCCTCCTCGTAAAATACTTGTAACTTGACGACCAAGAGGCATCGATTTCGCCCCTCAATCTAGTCGCTTTTTGACAAATCCCAGTTTCCTTATTTTTACACCTCCTGTGAGTGATGGACCTGGGTTTTTATGTTTACTGATTAGAGCATTAACTCTGTTTATGGCTGTTCAGGATCCAGAGATGGTGCCCAGATATCGTGGCTTTCTGCCCATAACTCTAATAAACGAATGAATGAATGCAATGACGTTTTGACTCTCTCTCAGAGCAAATTTACACTAGCTACTTTAGCAACCGTAATGTCATTCTATCCTCATGCCATAGCCCTTTAGATCTCGCAGACAACAATATTTTTAAAAGATAATTATTTGACATTTTAACTTCTAGAGTTTATTAAAAAGAAACTTCTACCAAGTGAAGTATTTTTGTCATGAAGCATTTTTAGTTGTTGTTCATGAATGTCTTAAATTTATTTACAGTGTACAAAACAATATTAAAGTGTAATTTCATCCAGATAGGCACAAAAAAAAATCTCAATGTTTCCAGAACGGAAAATATGGCTGCTTTTCTGAAAAAAAAAAAAAAATTCAAAAACCTAAAAATGAAAAAGTTGGAAGCAAAACTATATGTGTTGTAAATATATATTGCATTCATTGTAGATAGGAACATAAGGGTATTTGTGTGTATTTGCATACACATAATATATCCATATACAATATGGATATAGAATGCTAAAAAGTATTAGAATCAGGATTCATCAACGATTCAGTCACAAGATTAGAATGTGAATTTCCTGCATAAGGTAAGGTTTTTTAAATCATGGGTATAACCTATGCCTAGAGGTAACATTGGAAGAATATTAAAAAAATGACAAAATTGATAAGAGCATTATTCAGAAATAATCACTTGTTTTTAGGTTTCTAATTTTTTTAAGATATGGAATCATATTATAATTCAATTTTGCATCCTCATTTTTTACTGTCATTAAATGTCTTTGTACCTAACAGGACTACTCAAAAAGGACATGGAAAATGCATGTCACAAAAAAACTATGTCCAGTTTTTTTTCACTGAAATATACTCCATAAACTCGTATTAACTTGTAATAACATGTCTGAACAGGATCTAGTTTGAGGTATTAGGAAACATAAGACATTACTTTGAAAAGAGCCCTATCAGAGCAGTAGGCTTTCTGCTGAAATGGAAGCAAAAACTAACATCAAATTTATGATGAAGCTTGGTGGAGGCCGGGCAGAGAGGATGATAAAACCACTGGTGTTTCAGAGAAAGTTTATGGAGACCTTGTCCCAGAGAAATCAGTAGTTCACAAGTGGACAACTCCTTGTAAGAAGGGATGAGACGATGTTGAAGATGGTCACAGGGGCAGACTGTCCCCAAAGGTTTGAGAGGGAGAAGAGTGGGTAATCTTGAAACAGTCGCCCACACCAGAGACATCTCAGCTGGTTCAGCCGACACAACTCTGCCTGGGAAGTTAAAGTGCATTAAACTTGCCACTTGATGAGGGTCTAAACTGTTGCTGCCAGATCAGTTAGATGCGAAATTAGACGTTAAATTTATGTAGTTTTAGTAAGAATTGCTTAATTATAATTTATTTCTAAATAATCGGCAGACAGAAACAGAACTTTCAATGGAAACACTGCAGTGGGACCAAGACTCTAAAGCATTTCTTTGAAGAATTAGAACAAGATAGAAAACATGGCTCCAGTATGATCCTGCAGACAAAGCATGATCAAAGCAACAGCTACCAAGAGGTGGTCGTGGTCCAGCCAGAAGAACAAAGGTCACGACCACATTTGCGGGGGATGGTCAAGGCATTTTGCTTGTTAACTTCCTGGAGAGTCAGAGAATGGTGACATCGGCTTGTTGTGAGAGTGTTTTGACAAAGTAAGCTAGAGCTTTCGAAGAAAAGTGCCTGGGAAGGCATCACCAGTGAGCCTTTCTGCCCCTTCTCTCATCAAACGCGGGCAGGTTTGTGAGAGTTGAATGGGAAGTCATCAGCGTACACCTTACAGTCCTGATACCACTTCTTCCGACTTCTGATTCCTAATCTTTGTAAGACTCTAAAGGGGACTCATTTTTTTCTTCAGTTAATAATGTAAAAAGGAGTGTATGTACCTGGTTAAATTCTTGAAACCCTCATTTCTTTAGGGATGTTCCAAATTGTTTGTGCAAGAATTTTGTCTCATGTCTGCTTTGTCTTCTTTTTGGCTCTTCGTTGGAATAGAAGATTGTTAGTTTAAATGTTACAAAATAAATGTTCATTTCTTTTGTGACTTTTGGGATAAATTCATGGGAGTTCAGCAAATAATGTCTGAAGAACACACATTTCTTAATGATCAACAAAATAACCAAAACAGATTTTCCCATATATACCGTAAATAAGTAACCTCTGATCCTTGTGAAGTTCCCTCATTCAAGTTTATATTATGCATAAATTAAAGTCTGAGTCACTGACTGAATTTAGCATTTTTTTTTTTACCATATACTTCTTTCATGAAAAAAATAGACCTTGATTTTATGTCATTTTGTAATTATATGTTTAGAAATTATTTTTACTTAAAATTTGATATTAACGAATCTTTCTTATTTGGAGATATTTAAGAGATTTTCCCAGAACATGCACATTTTCACCCTAACGATTATACACCAAGGAGTGTTCAGCTGGGTGTGTAATTTCCCACTCAATAATCAACCACTTTATCTCTAAAATCTAGAGATTGGTGTGTATTTTATGGAGAGTTAGTATTACGAGAAGTCTGAAATTGGTACATTTTGTTTAGGTTTTCTGTAATGCCATTCCATTTGGGCTTCTAAATATTTTATTATTAAAATTCTAAAGAAAGGGCTGAGAAGTTCTCGATAGAGGGTTTATCATCTTCGGGCAAAGTGGGCAACTTCTTCCTTTCCTAACTGTGGCCTGAACTTGTCTCTTCAGTTTTGAATTCTGTCTCCTTTGATCATCACCTCTCCTACTTTTTTTTTTTTTTTTTTTTTGTGGGCAGGGGGGCTTCTTGTCTCACAAATATTTGTAACCTTTAAAATTGAATCTTCTCTCTTCTGCCATTGTATTCATAATTTTTTACTGTTGCTTTCATCTCTTTGTCTTTTTATACTACATTTTGGGAAGTCAACCACCAGTTTGACTTTTACGTATCTGATTGATATATCACTACTATCTTTTTAAAATTTCCTTTGAAGTCTTTTATTTCATCTCTTTCTTTGAACCTCTCTTTTCATCTTGGTGAACGCTCTTATTATACTTCTCTTTCGCATGCCACAAAATCTGTTTTTCTATACAATTCAAGTAGGGGTCTTCCTTTTTTTTGTTGTTGATATTATTTTGTTTAGAAGCCACTTTTCAGAGACATGTCCTTTTAGGTTTTCTGAGCTATGCAGTTTTTCTCCTAATAATATACTGTGTTTTTGTAAGCCTAGACTGTTTTAATTTGTCTCTGTTCATTCATTATAGAAAGGCAAAGTATATATTCAAGCTCTACATTTTCCCAAATATTATTGGGGGGGCACAGTTAGTGTCCTTAGCTGCTTTGGGGGGCCTCTTAGATGCTGATACAAAACTGCTGTCAGGTCTAGATAAGAAAGTCATAAAAAAATTCCTCAATGAATTATATCTAGCACATCGTTTGGGGGGGTCAGTTAACCAGTGCTTGTATTACAACTGTCATGTCTTCTAAATTAAAGAATTCGAAGCTTTATGTGATTTTTGTATCAAGCAAAACATTAAAAAAAACAACAACATTTTCCTAGTAGATGTGCTCTTAGTTCTATTTCTTTTTGTGTGACCTTGCTTTTAACCTTTATCCCCAATAATAAGGGATAAGCAAATAGCACTGCCTCCCCTTCCTCCCACCTCTATCCTTGTTATGCTGATGTGAGGATTGAGAGACCCCTTGATGAAAGCACAGGCTTTGGATTTCTGTCCCTCAGGCCCACAGCAGCATCTTAGGGCTTCAGAGACTGGAGGCTAGTTTGCCCCGGATCCCTGCATCCTGGATTTAGGAACGCAAAGATGGATAGGTGGTATGATTTCTCCAGGCATTACCTGGGGGGTGTTATGTCAAAATATGTTTCCATTGCTCTGTGGTACAAGAGTGTATGCCTCAGATAACCCCCATCCCTAAGACAGCTAGTGTTAACATATGATTTGTTCTTAATTTTAATTTAGAATTCTGTCATTAAAAATGATTGAAATATTTTAAGCATAACTGATTTTAACCTGGAAACAAAATATGACTATTAATATATTTTTTGAGACAGAGTCTCACTCTGTTGCCCTGAGTAGAGTGCTGTGGCATCATAGCTCTAAGCAACTTCAAACTCTTAAGTTCAGGAGATCCCCTTGCCTCATTCTTCTGAGTAGCAGGGACTATAAGCACCTGCCACAATGCCCAGCTAGTTTTCCTTTCTTTTTATAGAGACTGGTTCTTGCTCTTGCTCAGGCTGGTCTTGAACTCCTGGGCTCAGGCAATCCACCCACCTTGGCCCCCCAGAGTGCTGGGATTATAGGTGTAAGCCACCACAACAGGCCTTAATATAAATTTCAAAAATAGATCATTGCCATTTTATATTATTTACTGAGTTCACAAAACTTGAAACTATCAACAAAAAGAAATTACCAATATTTCCTCTTAATAATGTGCCAGTTCACAAAAGCCCTTTCAACATGAATTCTGAGTCCACTGAACATAACATTTTCAAAGTATGATCTGGATTTAACTAACATCTAGGAGGAATTTCCATCTGAGTCTGTGCAGGTTGTGTGAATTAATGTGTGTGTTATTGAAAGCAGTGCTATAATCCCCATTAATTTTGGTGACAATTTTTTTCAAAGTAAGGAGGGGGAGCAGGTGGGGTCAGTGTTCCATGGACGACAAACTGTAAATCACTGACTTAAAAGGCATAATGGAATATGTGAGCCATGTGTCAATGATAAAAAGACATTTTTTGGAAACCAAGTTTGGCAGTACAGCCAGTGTGATGGAGATTAAGCAGAGTCAGAAACATTGAATATTCAGGTCTTTCTTGTCTCCTCGGGTTTAGTAATACAGAGACAAATGTGTGTTTTTTTCTCTACGTGAAGCTTATCTCCTGTGTAGGGACCATCACTTGAATCACGATAAGAACCCTAATAGGACTCGCCTCAGTGCCCTGTGTAGAGAGGGCTGCGGTCAGATTCAGTAACCTGGATGGTCACATTCACTAACCCTCATTGAATAGTCAAGAATTCTCAAGGAAGACAAGCTCAACAGGTGCTTTTTTACAGTTGAAACAACTGCCCAGGGTAGTGGCAGTGATTGGTAAGCCTAAGGAGAAAGAAAGCTAGAACAGACAGGGCAGCTGTAAGCAGCTTTACACACCGTGCAAAGGAGATGTCAATATTTAAATGGCCAAAAATTGAAAACAACTCAAATGTCCATCAACAAAGAATAGATAAATTGTGTCATGTGTGTTAAATGGAGACTGAGCAAGGGACGTGAACGAGCTATAGCTGTGTGCGTCAGTGTGGACAGCTCGTAGCCAGATGTTTGGTGAAAGAACAGATCACTGACGTGCCGTCAAGTACGCCTCCTTTCATTTCATTTCTGCCATTAAAACAATTCTATCAGCCAGGCATGATGCTCGCGCCTGTAATTCTAGCATGCTGGGAGGTTGAGGTGGGATTGCTTGAGGCCATGAGTTCAAAACCAGCCTGAACAACACAGTGAGACCCCATTTCTACAGAAATAGAAAAATTAGCCAGATATGGTGGTACACCCATACTCCATAGTCCCGGGTACTTAGAAGACTGAACCACAAGGATTGCTTGATGCCCAGGAATTAGAGGTTGCAGTGAGCTAACATGACGCCACTACAGACACGCCCAGACAACAGACCAAGACCCGGTCTGGGGCGGCGCCATGGCTCAAAGGAGTAGGGCGCCGGCCCCATATGCCGGCCCAGCCGCGGCCAGAAAAACTGCAATAAATAAATAAATAAACAAATATGTATTGTATTTATTTGTAAATAAATAAAAAGGAAATAAAAAACATAAAAACATTCTGTCAAATAATTTTCTGATTAGGAATCTGTACTACACGGTAAATGTACACACAGACACATAAAAGTGAGAAAATACTAAACCTAAATTTTAGGAAAATGTTTATCTTTCTAAGAGAGGAAGGAAGGAGTTGGAAACCAGTGTTCAGGGATATTTCAAAAGTATTGGCTTTATTCTGTATCTTAGACTAAGCTGTAGGTACTTTGGAGTTAGTTTATATTCTTCACTCTCTAACTATATATTAAAATAATTGTGCGTCTATGTTGAAAATTTAATAAAAGCAATAAAAATTATTCCTGTGCTAAAATGAATTGCCCAAATTAGCTTTGCTATTTCAAGAAAAAAATGACGTATTGTGAGTCTCTAATTTTAATATAATAGAAAATTAAATTGTTAAAATTTTTCTGATGCTCAGAAAGTTAATCTGAAGGTTCAGAAAAAAAAATTCTAAACCATTTACTTTTTAAACTGGAAATAAAGAAGTGAAGTAAAAATACTCAGGTGTCAAAGACAGCAAGGCTGGATGGCTGAGAACTCTAAAGCTCTTGATTGTATTGTGGGTTCATAGCTTTGGCCACAGAGGAGACTTCACCTTTCCATTAAACGGACAAAGCAAATGTAAATTTGTTCTCGATCACAATACATCCAGTATCAAATTTAGTCAGAGAAAATTGCACTAAGAGCTGAATTTTAGGCTTAACTCTGTGACACTCTCTTTTTTGTATAGAATTGATCAGTTCAAACTGAGAGCTCGTAACGGGGGAAATGACACAGTCTGCTTTTGCCTTGTTCTAAATTTTAATGGTGCCAGGGCCTACTCTGACACTAATTTTACAGTCGCTATGCCCTCTCATTGTGTAGCAGGAGCCAGCATTCTTCCTTTTCTTCCCCATGAGCAAGGCAGCTGCAGGACCAGGTACGTTCAGTATTAATCATTGCAGTTTCCCACCTAGCCCTGTGCAAATGAAATAGACTTTCTTCAGATGAACAAAAAGGATCATTTGGGTAAAATGTAAAAGTGTGAAATGTTACCTTGACTTATTCACTTAGGCAAATACCTTCCCTGATATTGTTGAATCATCTTCCTTTTTCTATCTTTCTTTTCTTTCCTTTTTTTCTTTGTATTGCAGTGGAAATGGAGCTAGGATTATGTGGATGTGAATAGTCCTTTCTGTGTCCTTAAAGAACAGGTCCTAACTTTGTCTGTTGTTAAGTGAGTTAAAAAAATGCGTTTGATATGATAGGTTAAACCTGAATTGGTTTCCTGTACTGAAATCTTCATAATGTGTGATTATAAAAGTGCTTAATCACACTCACCTCGACATGGCTTTTATCACATGCACGAAACTGTCACCATTCAGATTTTTCAATATTGTTGCCTCTTAAAAACATATCACCTGATGTGACCTGGCATATGTTAAATCCCTGAGACTACAGAGAACAAAGATCATGGCCTTAACTAGTGTGGGAAGATGCCACAGCCCCTTCCCTGTTTTCTTTCTGGGAAGCAGGGAATTTGGATCATACATCCAGTGTCCCAGATTTTCCAGGGGTTGCCTGAAGAATTAACTTCTCTCTTGCCCATCTTGACCTGGCATATGCTAGACCCCTGAGGGTTATACAGAACAAAGATGTCAATTTGAAACAGTGTGTGGACATTCACTACAAATCCTCTCTTTTGCTCAGCACTAAGCAAGTGGGGGAAAAATCCCAGCCCCCATGGGAGAGAAAAGGTTTGACCCTATGTCAGATTTTCCAGTTTTTCCAAAGGAATATTACATAGCCACAAAAAAGACTGTGGCTGTGCAGGTGATGAACATTTCTCTCACCTGTCTAGGAATACTAATGGCATTTCGTACGCACTATAGGCCTGTGAGCCACTAAGCAAAAGGTGGTAGTTTAGATTAGCATGAACACTTCAGAGGCCTACAGAATCCCTGGCTTGGCTGGTGAGTGAGAATCTTCCTTTACAAAAGACCAATCCTGGAAGACTGAAGGATGCACAGGAAAAAATGAAGAAATCAGAAAATATAACTGGGTGGCGCCTGTGGCTCAAAGGAATAGGGTGGCTCAAAGGGAATATACCAAAGATGATGGTTTCAAACCCAGCCCCAGCCAGAAACTGCAAAAAAAAATAAAATAAAAAAATAAAAAAGAAAACATAACTTCCTCTACAAAAGACCAATCCTGGAAGACTGAAGGATGCACAGGAAAAAATGAAGAAATAAGAAAATATAACTGGGTGGCGCCTGTGGCTCAAAGGAATAGGGTGGTTCAAAGGGAATATACCAAAGATGGTGGTTTCAAACCCAGCCCCAGCCAGAAACTGCAAAAAAATAAAATAAAATAAAATAAAATAAAATAAAACATAACTAAGAAAAAGAAACAAGATAAAACTGAAGAAACCATCTCTACTATAACAGAGCTACATTACCTATCTCACTAGAGAATTAAAAATATTTGTTATAACAATGCTCAGTGAGCTCAGAAGAACAGTAAACAGTGACAATTTTAATGAAGAGGTGAAAAATTTTTAGAAAAACTGCAGAGAAATCACAGTGCAGAAAAATACAAAATCTGTAATGAAAAATTCAAAATACAGATTCCACCATAATTCTGGCCAAACAGTAGAAAGAATAAGTAAACCCAAACAAAAGTAATTTAAAATTACCTAGTCAAGGAACAAAAAGAAAAAAGAAGTAAAGAAAATGAGATGACTTATAGAATACCATGTGGAGACCAATGTATGCCTTATGGGAGTCCTAAAATAGAAGAGAGAAAGGACCAAAACCTTATTTAAAGAATAATGGCTACAAACTTCTCAAATATGGGGAAGCAAATGATGTCTAGATCCAGGAAGCCCAAAAGATACTAATAAGATCAATCCAAAGAAGTACACAAAGAGATGCATCATAATAAGATCATCAAAACTTAAACACAAAACAAAAGGGAGAATTTTGAAAGCAGCAAATCTCCTAACCAAAAATAGTATACTTAAAAAACATGTTCTTTAAAAAAGAAAACATACAAACAAACAAAAAAGAGAAACAATTAAGTAAAGTTTCAGGCTACACAATACAACAGATACAAAAATCAGTAGCATTTCTGTGTGCCAAAAGCAATTCCATTTACTAACTACAAATAAAATAAAATACTTAGAAATAAACTTAAGCAAAGAAATGAAAGATTTGTATAATGAACACTGTAAAACACTGATGAAAGAAGTTGAAGAGGACTCAAAAAATGGAAAGATAATCCACACTAATGAATTAGAAGAATAATATTTTTGAAATGTTCATACTACTCAAATCAGTCTATGGATTCAATACAATCCCCATCCAAAACCAATGATATTCTTCACAGAAATAGTAAAAGTAATCCTAAAACTCATATGGAACCACAGAAGACTCATACTAGTCAAAGCCACTCTGAGCAAAAAGAAAAAAATTGGAGGAGTCACATTACTTGGTTTCAAATTATACTACAAAGCTATTGTAACTAAAACAGCATGGTAGTGGCATAAAAATGGACACATAGACTAATGGAACAGCATATAGGACCCAGAAATATCACACATCTGTGCTGAACTTAACTTTGATGAAGTTGCCCAGAACATACAGTGGGGACAGAACAGTCTCATTCTGTCTGAATCAGTACTGGTGGGAAAACTGGATATCCATTTGCAGAGGAATGAAACTAGACACTTACCTCTTAACATATACAAAAAATGAAATCAAAATAGATCAAATACTTAAATCTAAGACATGAAACTATGGAAAGTCTAAAATAAAACATTGAAGAGATGCTTCAGCACATTGGACTGGGCAACGATTTATTGCATAATATACTTAAAGTGCAGGCAACCAAAGCAAAATTAGACATATGGGATCACATCAAGTTAAAATGCTGCTGCACAGCAAAGGAAATAATCTACGAAGTGAAACAGCCCACAGAATGTGAGAAAATATTTGCAAACTACCTGTCTGACTAAGGCTTAATAACAATAACATATAAGGAGCTCCAACAACTAGATAGAAAAAAATCCAGATTAAATAGTCAAATAATTTGAATAGATATTTCTCAAAAGAAGATTGAGAAATGGCCATCGGGTATATAAAATAATATTAAACATCATTGGTCATCAAAAAAATATAAATCAAAACTTTACAATGAGATTATCATCTCACATAAGTTAAAATAGATTTTATCAAAAGGACAGACAATTAAGAAATGCTGGTGAGGATATGGAGAAAGGGGAACTTTTGTACCCTGCTGATGGGAATGTAGATTAGTGCAACCCCTATAGAAAACATTATGGAGATTTCTCAAAAAACTTGAAATTGAACTACATTTTGACCCAGAAATCCCACTATTGAGTACATATGCAAAGGAGAGGAATTCAGTATATCAAAAAGATATATTCCCATGTTTATTATAGCACCAGTCACAAAAGCTAAGACTTAGAATTAACCTAACTGTCTATCAGTGGATGAATGGATAAAGAACTGTGAACATATACATGGGGGGATACTATATAGCCACAAAAAAGATTGAAGTCCTACCATTTGCAACAACATGGATAGTAGGTGAGGATATTATGTTAAGTGCAATAAGCCAAACACAGAAAGATAAATACGACATGTTCTCACTCATATGTGAAGGTTAAGTATTAAAAACACTTGGACTCATGAAGACAGAAAGTGGAATGATGGTTACCAGAGGCTGGATGGGTAGCAGGGAGGGTTAATAAAGTGGGGATGGTTAATTGGTGTAAAGAGATAGATAGAGTGAACGATATTTGATAGCACAACAAAATGACTACAATCTGCAGTAAGTTAGGGTATACTTTAAAATAACTAAAAGAGTGAAATTGGAATGTTCCTAATACATTCGCCAATTACTCTGATCTGATTAATTCATATTGTATGCTTGAATAAAAGATGTCACATGTACTCTATAGGGATATACAACTTTCACATGCCCATAATAATTAAAACTAATTTTAAAAATTAAAATAATAAAATTTTCATCTTATGACAGACTGCTATGTTTTTTGTAATGACATTATGACCATGAAGAAAATACCTGTAATAATACATAAAAGGAAACTAGAAAGGAATAAAAGTATATTACTACAATAAAATCAATGAAACACAAAGAAAGACATCAAGAGAGGTAAAAGGGGAAAAATAAATAAAAGATACACTGAAAACAATCAACAAAATGGCAATAGTAAATCTCTTCCTATCGATAACTACATAAAATGCAAATGGATTGATCTCCCTAATCCAAAGTTGTAGTTTCTCAATGGATGGCAAAACAAGATCAAGTGATACTCAGCTTACAGGCACCTCAATTTTAAATTTAAGTATACACATTAAGAGATAGGAAAAAATACTCCATGCAAATGGAACCAAAAGCAAATGGGGCTGAGATAGTTATATAAGACATAATAGATTTCAAATTAAGAATCATTATAAAAGACAAAAAAAGAATACTGCATAATGGTAAAAGGATCAATTCACCAGGAAGATATAACAATTATAAATATATATGCATCCATCAACACAGCACACAAACATGGGAAGCAGACATTGATAGCACAGAAAAGGGAAATAGTAATACAATAATACAAGGGGACTTAAATACCCCACTTCCAATAATGGATAGAAAACCCATCCCAAAAAATACAACAGAAAGGATGAACAATCCTACAGACCAAATAGCTTTAACAGACCTGACAGAATATTCTATCCAACACAGAACATACATTATTCTGAAGCACACATTTAACATTCTCCAGGATTGATTACATGCTAGCTAGCAAAGGAAGTTTCAAAAAATATGATTGAAAATCATACTAAGTATGTTTGCCAACTGAAATCAATAGTAGAAAGAAAACTGGAAAATTCACAAATGTACGAAAATTAAGCAATACATGTTTCAGCAACCAATGAGTCAAAGAAGAAACCGAAAGAAAAATCAGATAATATTTCAAGGCAAATGAAAACATAACATGCCAAAACTTAGGAGATTCAGCAAAAGCTTACTAGGTATATAGCCATTAATGCTTACATTACAAATGGAAAAACAATCTCAAATAACTTAACTTTACACCTCAAGGAGCTAGAAAATAATTTTTCTGCATCAATGCAGAAAAAGCATTCAACAAAATTCAAAACCATTTCATGATAAGAACTGTGAGTGTACTAGGAGTAGAAGAAAATTACCTCGATGTAATAAAGACCGTATATGAAAATCCCATAGCTAACATCAAACACTATGGGAAAAACTGAGATGTTTCCTCTCTAAGGAGCAAGGCAAGGATGCCCACTCTTTGCTACTTCTATTCAACCTAGTAGTGAAAGTCCAATAAAAGTCATTCATATCGTAAAGGAAGAAATCAAAGAGTCTCTGTTTGAAAACAACATGATTTTACATGTAGAAAATCCTAAAGATTCTTCCAAAGGCTGTTATAACTAATAGACAGATTTAGTAAAGTTTTAGAATACAAAATTAACATAACAAAAATCAGTTGCTTTCCTGTATGCTACCAACAAACTATATGAAAAGGAAATTAGAGGGAAATTCACATTTATAACATTATAAAATAAATAACTTAGAAATTTCACTAAAGAGGTGAAATACTTGAACACTAACAACTATAAAATGCTAAAAAATAAAAAAGACCCTAAAAAAAAAATACAAATGTAAAGATACCATGTGTTTTTGAATAGAAATACTTTTAATAAAATGCCCATACTACTCAATATGGTAATCTATAGCAATTCCTATCAAAAATCTCAGTGGCTTGTTTTACAGAAATAGACAAAAATACTAAAATTCATGCCTAATCATAAGCAACCTTAAATAGCCAAATACCTAAAACAATCCTAGGAAAGGAGAACAAAGCCAAAGGCATCATACTCCTGATTTCAAAATATGTTACAAAGCCACAGTCATTAAAACAGTAAGGTATGGACATTAAAGCAGACATACAAACCAATGGAACAAAGTAGAGAGCTCAGAAATAAACCCAGGTGTCTATGTAGTTGACTGATCTTCAACGAGGATTCCAGGATCACACAGTGTGGAAAGGTCACCTCTTCAACAAACGGGAGGTGGGAGAACTGAGTATCTACATGTGAAAGAATGAAATTGAACTTCTTTTACTTCATATGCAAAAATCAATAGGAAATGGGTTAAAGACTCAAATGTAAGACCTGAAACTGTGAAACTCCCCTAGAAAAAAATATAGGGGAAAGTTTTATGACATTGGTCTTGGTAATCATTTCATAGATAGGACACCTAATGTATAAGCAACAAAAGTGAAAATAGACAAATGGGGCCATGTCAAAGTAAAATATTTCTGCAGAGCAAAGGAACCAAAAGAATAAAAAGACTATAGAATGGAAGAATAAAAGGAACTCCTACACACAGTAGCAAAAATATTAATAACCCAACTAAAATATGGGCAGAGGAGTTGAATAGACATATCTCCAAAGAAGACATACAAGTGGCCAGCAGATATATGGGAAGATGCTCAACATTAATCTTTAGGGAATTTCAAATCAAAATCACCATGAGGTATCACAGCACACCTGTTAGGACGGTTATTAAAAAAACAAAAGACAATATGTTGGCAATAATGTGCAGAAATGTGAATCCTTATACACGGTTGGTGGAAATGTTGCAGCCTTTGAAAACAGTATGAAGGTACTTCAAAAAATTGAAGATAGTACTTTGATTTAGCAACCCCACTTTTAAATATTTATTCAAAAGAATTTAAATTAGTGCGTGAAACAAACATTGTCACTTCCTGAGTAGTCACAAGAATAAGATGTATAAACAAGGTAAATGTTCACCAGCGCGTGAACAGGCAAAGAACAGGTGGTATATACATACAAGGATATATTATTCCTCCTTAGGAAAGAAGAAAATCCCGCAATGTGTGACAACATGAACCTTGAAGACATTATATAAAGTAAACTAAGCCAGTCACAGAAAGATAAATACTGCGTAATTCCACTTATATGAGGAATCTGAAATAGTCAAACTTACAGAAGCAGAAAGCACAGTTGTGGTTACCAGGGAAGGCCAAATGGGGGATCGCTAATCAGCAGGAATAAAGTTTCAGTTATGCAAGATGAGTAAGTCCTACAGGTCTGCTGGAGCAGATGTGGCCACAGTGAATCTGAAGAGGTGACTGTTGCAACACCGAGTGAGAGGTTAGCAAAGGGACTGGCCTGTGTCCCACAGATGCCTGAGTGAACGTGAGAGACCCAGGCTCATGGAAATCGGCTGAAAACATTTTCATTGTATTCTCTCTGTTTTCTTCCTGAAATGCTGATCAATTCTTAAGGGTATGTATAGATCTCACCTATGTGCGTGTATAATTAGAAATGTGAAATAAGTAGTGCTCATAATTAATTTCTGGGTAATCATCAGTTCACACAGAGGGAGGAGTCAGGTTGCTAAGAGTTCAACACCAGATCTCACGGATTACTTTAATATTTAACTCAACTCCCACGTGACATTTTCAGTTCCGCTGTCATCCCCAGATAAACAAAACCTAAAACCCAAAGGCCTTTGTTGAGAGCTTGGAGAGTTATCCTGCTGGGTGCAGTTGATAAAGGATTTCTTGAGAGAGGATACAAATTAAATCTCCATCCTGTTATGCCTGTGATGACATTCTTCGTTACTTGGTGCAAGGTGCTTCTCAGGCTATGCTCATTCACGTACTTCAACCAGGTCCTTCAGAATCCCGGTGGGAAAGGAGAGCAGCTAACATTTTCCTCATTTATTAAATGAGACTCACGGTCATGAAATGACTTGAGCTATTATATCTGCCAAATATTTATTGAGCATCTATGAGATGAGTAATTCAAAACTTCTGAGTTAAATATCATCCTAGAGAACATGGAGAACCTACCACTACCCAGAGACATGTGATCGTTATGTGAATAACTCTTTTTATTTATTTATGTACTTTTTTTGCAGTTTTTGGCCAGGGCCGGATTTGAACCCGCCACCTCGTGTATATGGGGCCAGCGCCCTACTCCTTGAGCCACAGGTGCTGCCCGCAAATAACTCCTTTTATTAGATGGTGAACCAAGGGGTAACTTTTGTGAGAAGTATAAACATCCCATGAGATTCACAAGGAAAGGAAAATTTGAGGGTGAGTTTGGACTCAAAAAATTACCTTGAGTAAGAATTTTACATCTCTGAGCCTCAGTTTCTTGATTCGTGAAGTCAAGTTGCCCTGGGCTGCCCGTCTTACCTGTGTTTGCAATTTACCACTACCACTCTCTCTGTAACCTTTGCCATGTTACCGAAATTTTCTGTATTTGGTTTTCTTTCTCAGTAATTAGGACTAATAGTGTCACCTCTGAGGTGTTTTGTGGGTATTAATGAGATAAAGCCTCACGGTTTCTTTCGCCTAGTAAATGCTCAGTGGGTTAGCTGCCGTCATTATTATAGTGCTAATAATAGAAGGTTGGAAACTCAAAAAAGATGTGATTGGCAGCATGACATTGAATAGGTTGGAACAGTGGGTAGAATTATGACTGGCAGAGAGGGGAAAAAAAAAGACACAACTTGAAATGGAGTGTGCGAAAGAGCACCACATTCTAATCTCTATTATCACATGCTGTTGGCAGGCTAATGGACATTAAGTTAAAAAAAAAAAAGATGAAGGCCTTTGAATAGTAGCTTAGATGTGTGTCATTAATTTGGTAGCATGTGGAGAGCTCTGGTACGTTCTCCTATCAACAGTTGATATTGTCAGACTTTTAGATATTTGTTAATCTTATTGGCGTAACATTGCATCTCATAGTTTAAATTGGCCTTTCTTCATTATCAATGAGATTAAGAATCTTTTTAATGTACTGATTGCTAGTTTCCATAAAATGCACCATTGTGTACATAAAGGCCTAAAAAGGTATTTATTGAGTAAAGAGCAAATAAATGAATAATTGAAATGAACGAAGGTACAGACATGAAAGCCACTTTCCTTGTGCGTGTAGAGACGGTGTGGACACTGCCAGAGCCATGGGTGTGGCTTCCATGATGACCCTCTCGGCCAGTGGACATGAGTCATGGAAGATCCTCTGTGAGGCCTCCATTTAGGGGAGTACATTTAATCACTCTATGCAGGCAACCCTCTTGACTAGAGGTGAAACTTCGGCCCTTTGCAGAAATGAGCATTACAACCCAGAGACCAAGAATCGCATGAACAGGGAGAGAATTACAAACCAGCTGCTTCAGCGGGAGCTGACCCCAGGCTGGCAGAGGCAGCCTTACAAACGGATTTAAGTGTCCTTCCTTGGTGCCTGTGGTCAGGACGCAGCACAGACTGACTACGTTGCCCCAGATGAGGGGACCTGCTTTTTCAAATGAAGGTTTTATTATTATCCGGGCACGGTGGAGCCAGCAGATTCAGAGATCACTGCCATTGAGGATGTGGTCTGTTAGAGTCACAGGTCCCAAGAGAAGGGGACATGCTGTACGGTTGGGGGCCTCGGGCCCTGGAGTCGGTCAGGAGGCCCAGGGAAGGAGGAATGGGGGGCAGGAGCTGTTACTGTGCTTTCTCTGGGAAGCAACAGTGAGGCAGCTGAGCGGGACTGGGACTGGCTGGTCTGAACAATCTCGGCAGACTCCGGGGATAGAGGTGAACCTGGTGCTTTAAAATCTAATATAAACTAGGTTTTGAACTAGTTGTTTAACCTACTTTTTTCAAATACCTGGATGTTAGCGTCAAAAACAAATGGTCTGTAATGTCTCAACATTTGTAATGATGACAGGGAATAGATGCCCTTTCTGGGGTCCAAAAGCAGGACAATGACCCCAGATGAAAATTATAGGAGGTCAGGACTCAGCCCTGGATATGGAAGTTACTGCACAGTGGGAATGCCCACAATGTAACAGTGTGTCACCGACACCAAACCGCCGCAGAGGGCGCTCCTGCTCCTGCTTGACACTGGCACAGAGCGTTCTTGCCCTTACTAGAGCTTTAAACCTGTAACTTCTAGTAGCCCACAAGATCTAAGACTTTAAGCTTCCTAAACAATTTCATGTTCAAAAAGCCCTTAAAAAATGAGAATGGCTGAAAGTAGAATTTGCTTGAATTCTGAATGTTAAATGGCCAAGAATTAAAATCAAATATGGCTCAAGATGATACCAATGAATTCCTGGGATACACAAAGAACATGGGAATTTTATCCTTCCCCCTCCAAAAAAATTGGATGATTGGATGATCCTGGGAAGATATTCTGAAGTTCAATACTGGCAAAGCCGTCTGCTGAAAAGGAGGGGCCGAGTCAGTTTAACATTCCCACCAAATGAACATTTCAGAGTTAGAATTACATCTGAGATTTAAATGAAAGCTAGTGCTTCTATAAACATTTTACTAAAAAGTGCACTATCTCACTCCCTCCATCCACCAGACTGTTCCGCAAGTATGATTAACTGATTGAAAGGATGGTGTGTTAGAAGGAAATTTCAAATGATTAAGTATGTGCAGCCGTAGCCTTCCTTATATAAAACCCAAACCAAGAAATCTTAAACTGTAACAACATGTTTTAATGATTCTAAGCATATTTGCCAAGCTAACGTTTTTACTTCATATCACATTCTTATTTTTAAGGATTAATCTCATTTAAAAAGTTTATCTTACTCCACAGATATCTACATCTCATCTTCATAGTGAAAATGGTATTGTTTCTTTGGAATGTATTTTTCATTGGTCTACCGTTTCTCAAATGTTTCCATCATGCATAGCAACCTAATGCTGGAGGAAAAATATCTTGCTAGCCACCACCATGTTACTTCAGAATCAGCAGTCTGGGTACATGGTCTCTGGCAGTCCGTTACGTCCACCTGTCACCGTGATGCTCCATGTTGCTGGGCAGAATACCTGCTCCGTGGTAGGAAACCCACAGATGCTCAGTAAATGTCGAGTAGCCACAAGTTTTGTCTCATGTGGTCTCAAAGGTCAAAGGGGGAAGACCTTAAACTCAAAAAAGATACGGAAGTTTAGTCATTCATTTATTTTGCTGTTTGTAGCCACTACTCGATTCCCTGGCAGTAATGGTGCCACCTCATCAGAATAGATCAGCCAAGGGGCAGCAGGGATGATTGAGGCTTGCGTCTGGCTCGTGAGTCGGCAGCAAATCTCAGAACACACCTCGGTGCCTGGGAAGACAGAGTCTAGAACCTGGGAACCCTCCTCCCAGCAGAACTCCCTTTACCTCTCAGGGTAAGGTCAATGAAGAAATGATCAGACGATCTTAAACAAGATCTTTTTTTTCCCCCATGTTGTCTCCCTGGTCGTCCTGGAAGTTGGATTCGTGGGTGTCATTTTCTCCAGCTTCACCCCGAAACGAGCTTTCTGACCATTACTACGTTATTACAGGTAGTAATACAGGAGCTACTCAGTTTTCAGTTTTTTCTCATTTCATCTCCTTTTAGCATCACAATAACCACATTGTACAGTGAAGGACGGAGAGATGATCAAGACAGATAAAGAGCTTCAATTTGAACTCAGAGATGTTTATCCTCAAATTTCTCAAACTGTCATCGCCTTGCTGGCTCTGGGCATCTTGGGACATTATGCTGAGAAATACTGGTGAAGCCTGGATTTCAGGGTGTCGTTTCAGTGATGCATGGTTTAGGGGGGCCTCTGCTCCACGACCATAATCAATAGACATGCACCTGCTGAAATTACAAAGATTGTAAATACCCAACAGGGGAGTGTGAAGGGAGAACGTTCTAACTAAAACATGGTAAGTTACCACAGGATTAGGTTTGCTTATTTGAAAAATAAATGGAGAAATCTTGAATGATATTTTCGAACACATACTGCCAAAGGGTTCTGTGACTCCCGACACCTGTCTTATAATGAGAAATCCCGCATTAGGTCCTAATTGCAGATCTAACATGCCCTAAACAGATCAAAATAGGGAACAAGGACTGACCTAACTAAATTAGACGGTTTGCATTAAGAGCAGAAAGAACTATAGGAGAGGAGTCACGTGCTGGACAAACTGTCTTCAAGTAGAGGGAAGGGCTTAAGCAGCAGCAGAACGGAGCTGTTGCCACTGTGGGCATGTTTGCTGTCTGCAGTGGCTTCCCCCCATTTCTTTACTTTCATCGGTTTGTCAAGAAGCATGTGACATTGACAGCTCGATTAATTAATCGATGACGATGTGAACTGTGAAGATGAAGATTGCGTGATTTCTCACAGTGCAATGAACGCTGTCATGGGCCACCATTTTTCTAGGCCTCCAAATTTTCTCACCAGGAGGGCTGCTTGTCGTGAGCTGAGATTATTAGCCAAGCACAGAAGGATTTCCTTCTGTGAGAAGTTGACATTTGTGAAGACAGTGCAGAGCTTCAGATATAGTCAGTCCGTCCTCAAATGTATATTCGTGGTTGAATGTGCATCTGTGTGTGCATAAAAAATGACTGTGCCACTCCTACCCGTGTTATCTCCTTTCTGCTTTAAAAGAAAATGTGAGGCATGCATTTTAATCCCCGATTTACACACCAAGAAACAAAGACTCAAGGGGTGCTGACTTGTTTATAGAGAGTACAGAAGTAGTCGTCAGAACCAGCAGAATTCAGATCTGCGTGTCTGGAGGCAAGTCCCGTTCCATGTACGGGAACGAAGAGCAGGTAAATGTTACAGTTTGAACGGGAGGTCAAATATTATCACTGTCAGCTTCCCCAGCTGGATGGCAAAGTCACAGCACTAGTGGTTAGGAAATTGTATCTACACGGAGTTGACACATGTCCTCGTACCAGAGCTGAGAATAGTTACAAACAAACCCTCAGTGTGCAACCGAGTCTTTCATCCTCAACAAGCCTCAGTGTTCTTATCTGGACCGATTATAATACCTGTTTAATATACTCACAGCAAGAGCAATATAAACAAGGACTTATGCAGTGACGAGGGAGTGGAGAGCATGGGATAGTGAGCAAATGACCATTAATCGTCAGCCGAAATGTTATTATCATTGATGTTGTTCAAAGCGCCCACCTTGTGCCAATGCTTCAGAGAACTTCACGCATGCACACACATACATACGTGTACGTGAGACATGTACATATGTGCACTTACCTCTTAGGTTTGATGTGGCTGTATTCTGTGGGAGAAGGTGGACACTGATTCTCCTTAATTCTGTGAGTTGTGTGGCCACAAAGGCAAGACATTGCAGCATTTGTTGTAAAAATAGGCACCGTGCCAGTGAGAAAAGTGGCACAGACTGAAAGATAGGGGCTGATTAAAAAAAAAAAAAAGTTTCTGGGTAAAGACTCTAGAAGTTGGGAGAAATTGACACGTTTGTGGATGTTCTGTGACACAGGCTGTATTTAGCCCCTCTGTTGCCTCCTGCCAGTTGATTAAGACGGGGAACATTCTCCGAGTTGTGTGAGGGAAGCACAGCTGTCGTGTTCAGGAACTTGAGCGAGAAACGTATGCTTCCTGCCAAGCTTTTCACCGGGTACGAGCTCCAAGCTTCACGAAAACAGAATGGTTTTAAAAATGATTGGAAGGATTCATTCTTTCTGACAGATGGAAAGTATCAGAGACTGGAGAAGGGTGCCTGTGTGTGCAGCACATACATGTGTGTATATGTGATTGTGTGGACGCCCACGCTCACAGCGCATGTGGTACAGGGGCCGACAGTCAACTTGGAACTTGACTAAGAGCCTTGGGCCTCTCTGTTAACGATGTTGTGTTTTCTTCACAAACCAATTTTCCCTAATGAATAATAATCACAGTCATTTTCGCAGGGCCCTGAATGGGTGAGAACTCAGGATTTTCCCTGGCCTTATCATATTTATAGTGTAATAGTTTATAGAACCTATTTCAAAAGTTTAAAACACCCACATACGCAAACACAAAAAATTCGCAAACATACAATTTTTCCAGCCTGCCGTTATAAACCTATAACATGGGACACCCACTCAGTTTTCGTAACAAGAAAAATGGACTGAGTTTTTGCTTGAAAAAAGATATTAGGGAACGTCTCAGAAAAAAAAATGAAAACTGAGATGAATTTTTCCCCTCTAGATTTGTCTGTTCTTTGACTATTTTAATCTCGCTGCCCATGTGACAGGATTAGACCAGTTGCGGTAACTACAGCAACAGTCTGCAGCACAGCGGCCTGTGGCCTGTAGTCTTGCCGGCAGCCAGAGTATCATCACCTACCTCTTTGCCTGTCAGCGGTTAACAGAGATTTCTCGTGCTTGATGTGGCCAATGTGATGAAGGGCCATTTTGTGGGACAGTCTTTCGTCTTTCTGAAACTTACAGATAACTCAGAGAGCGAAACATTGGTGTGGCTGGAGTCAGAAGTTGTACATGTGAGCTCATCACCAGGGGCTCATCCTTGGGATAACTTTTCTCGGCTGCTGGTTGGATACCAGCTCATCAGCGTCTTCTCCACAGTGAAGGGCTGGCAGCACCTGTTATCACTCCAATAAAGCCCCCAAAGGCTGGAACCCAGGCGTGTTGATGCTTATGAGCATCCCTGCTGTGGCAGTAATCCTTGTGCATATGAAGCAATAAATATCACTAGCATAAATGGGATTGCAGTTGTCACTTTAGCATTCAGGAGAGCGAGTCAGAGGGAAAGTAAATTCATACGGCCTGAGGGACAAGCACGATTTCGGATTCTAAGATTTGGACCTAATCCAGTAACACTAGGACAAAGGTTTCAGTAAGAATTCATTGTTCTAAATGATGTACTGTCATCAGTGGTGGGAATATTCTTCTATTGAGAAGTGAGAAACAGACTCAGGAAACCTTGCGATTGGAGGAACATGGAGTAAGACTGGGGTGTAAACCAGCCTTTCCCTGGATGACTTTGTCATTAGATCGACGTTTGTCAAGGCTCTCATATGCTCCTGTATACGCCCAGCCGATGAAAGGGTAAACCATTTCTTCATGAAAATAATATCTTTTTGAAGCGCTGTGATTTTTAAAACAATATTCAATGCATAAAATGAAGTTACTGAGCATAGGGACAGATAGGGTCAAATAATTGATAAATGGAAAAAAAAAAGACATAAAATACAGACTGAGTCACAAGTTAGCCAGATACTAAGTTTAGCAGAAAAGACTTTCAAGTGACTGTAAATTATCTATTAAAAAAATAGATATCTGTACTAGAATATTTATTGCAGCCCAATTCATAATTGTTGAGTCATGGAAGAAGCCCAAGTGCCCATCGACCCACGAATGGATTAATAAATTGTGGTACATGTATACCATGGAATACTATGCAGCCTTAAAGAAAGATGGAGACTTTACCTCTTTCATG